>CAUYQU010043961.1:0-30559 GCA_963574635.1 Cheracebus regulus
GAAATAATCTGACTCATCCATTTTTCCTTTTGTTTCTTGGGTTTTGAAGTTAACTTTAAAAATTCACTGCCCAGACCAATGTTATGAGGCTTTTAGTCTATATTTTTTGTAGTAGTTTCAGAGCTTCTAGCCTTACATTTATGTAACTAACTTATTTTAAATTCTGAGATGAGAATCTCATCTTATTGCTTTGCATGTGGATTAAAGTTTTCTTAACATCATTTATTGAAGATATTGTCTTTTCCCGAAGGAACTATCACCTTTTTAAGTATATTACTAGTATTTTGATAGAGGTTGCATTATATCTGTAGATTATTATGTGTAATACAAATATTTAACAATATTAATGCCAATTCATTAATGAGCAATATTTCTCAATTTTTGTAGTATTTAATTTTTTATTTAATTCTCTTTAGAGTGTAATGTAAAGTTTCAACTTTTTGATTGAACTTATTTCAAAATATAGTTATTACAGTTGTTGTGGATAAGATTGTTTAAATTTCATTTTGAGATCATTGTTAGTTTGTGTATAGAAATCCTACTGACTTTAAGATGTTGCTTTTGTGTTCTACAAGTTCAATGAATTTGTTTAGTAGTTCTGATAGTTTTTAGTAAAGTGTTCAACTTTTTGATACATAAGATTATGTCATTTTCAAAAAGGATAATTTAAATTATTTTATTAAATTTGAATTTCTTTTATTTTATTGTCTAATTTCTGTCTCAAACATTTTATACTATGGTAGTACTGAAGAAAGACATCCTTGTTCTAGCTCATAGAGTAAAAGCTTACAGGTTTTCCTGTTTAGTATGTTCCTAGGTGTGCCTTTTTTTTTCTTTTTTTGCTATACATGAGATTTTTTGGCTTGAGATAATTTTTCCCATATCTAAAGTTTTTAGAGATTTATCATAAGCGGATGTTAAATTGTGTCAAACTTTTATTCTGCATCTATTTAAATTTTAGAGCTGTGAAATCATGACTAATTCTGCATAAATAAAACAAATTATTTAAAGACTACTATGAACATCTCCATGCATACAAACTACAAAATGTATAGAAAATAAATAATCTTCTGAATACACACAACTTTCCAAGATAGAACCAGAAAAAACAAAATTTTGAACAAAGCAAAAATGTATAAAATGTAAAATGAGATTGAATAAGTAATACAAAATATAACAACCATAAAAAACCCTGGATTAGATAACTTTACAACCAAATTTTACCACATATATAAAGATGAGCTGGTACTTACCCTACTAAATGTATTCCAAAAAATTATAGTGAGATTCCACCCTAACTCATAGGAAATCACTATTATATTGGTACTAGAATGTAGCAAAGACACAATAATAACAGAAGAAAACCACAGGCCAATATTTCTGTGAACATTAAAACATAAATTCTCCATGAAATAACAGCAAGATGAGTTCATAAAAAACATTTTACCACAATTATCTGAGTTCTACTCATGTATTCAAGAATGTTTCATTATATGCAAGTCAATAAGTGCAATTTACCTTGTAAAAGCAATAGAAAGCAACAAATTATATGATTAATAAAATAGATGCAAAAAAGCACTCAACAAAATCCAATATTCATGAAAATATTCTCAACAAACAAGACAACAAAACATACATCAAAATAATAAGAGCCATCTATTACAAATTCTCAGTCGACATCATACTGAACATGCAAATGTGGATGCATTCTTTACATAAATAGAAATAAGACCAGAATATGTACTGTAAACACTCCTTTTCAACATAGTTGTTTTAAGCCCTAGCCAGAGCAATTCAACAAAGTGAAGGAATAAAATGCATTTATATAAGAAAGAGAAAGTCAAATTATCTTACCAGATGACATAATTTTCTACCTAGATTTCACCAAAAGATTCCTAAGCCTAAAAATGACTTCAGCAAAGTATAAGACAAAATCAATAGACACGAATGAGTAGCATTTCTGCACACTAATGGCATTGAAGCTGAGAACAAAATTAAAAGTTTTATTTACAATAGACACTAACAAAAAAAAATACCTAGAAATGCATTACATCAAAGAAGTAAAATAGCTCTACAAGGAGAACTAAAAATACTGCTGAAAGAAATCAGAGATGACACAAGTATTAATGGAAAAGCAGTCCATGCTTGTGACATTGAATAATCAATATAATTCAAATGTACAGGATGACTAAAGTGACCTGCAGATTAAGTGCTATTTCTATCAAACTATCAGTTCCATTTTTTATGGAATTTTAAAAAATCTTCTAAAATTTGTATATATAAAAAAACTACCCAAATAGCCAAGGCAACTTTACACAAAAAGTATGAACCTGAAGCTGTCACCTTACCTGAGTTCAAACTGTACTACAAGCTACAGTTACCAGTATAACATGGTTCTGTTGCATGTGTGTGTGTGTGTGTGTGTGTGTGTGTGTGTGTGTATACATATATATATACATATATATATATATATATATGTATATGTATATGTATACACACACACATATAAATGTATGTATCCCTGGAACAGATGAGAGACCCTTGAAATATTCAGAGACCACTGATATAAAGCTACACTTCTACAACCAACTTATTTTTGACAAACTCAACAGAAATAAATGAATGGGAATTAAATCCTTATTCAATAAATTGTACTGAGAAAAGTGATTAGTTATATGCAGAAGAAGAAAACTGGACTTCTTACCATATAAAACACATGACTGACGATATATTAAGAACTTAACTAAAACTTCAAGCTATAAAAATCCTAGATGAACGCTTAGAAAGTATTCTAGATACTGGCCCCTAAAGAAAATTTATGACTAACATTTTAAAAGTGAGTGCAACACAAAAAACAAAAATTGCCATCTAATTAAAGAGCTTCTACACAGCAAAAGAAATTATTAATCAAGTAAACAGACAATCTGCAACATAAAATTATAGTTCCTATAGTTCCAGCTACTTGGAAGGCTGAGATAGGAGAGTTGCTTGAAACCAACAGGTGGAGGTTGCAGTGAGCCGAGATTGCACCACTGCACTCCAGACTGGCGACAGAGCAACACTCTGTCCAAAAAATAAAATAAAATCTATATATTTTATTATGGATTTTCAGAAATAATTCTTTATTCTTTTTTTTCTATATGTTTTAATTTTTTGGTGGGCACTGAAATTTCCGATGACATCATGGCGTAATAATCACATGGATCTGAGTCATACTATTTTGAGTTCTAATCATCTCCCTTTCACCTAATGATCTGACCTTTTAAAAACTAGTTAAGAGCTCTATGTCTCAGTGTAACATGTAAAATGGAGATAACTTTGGTAAAGCAACTTAATAAAAGTTCATATTTGTTAATATGTTCAAATACTTAGGTTGGGCGTGGTGGCTAACACCTGTAATCCCAGCACTTTGTCACCTGAGGTCAGGAGTTCGAGACCAGCTTGGCCAACATAGGGAAACCCTGTCTCTATTAAAAATACAAAAATTAGCTGGGAGTGCCAGCATGTGCCTGTAATCCCTGCTACTCAGGAGGCTGAGGCAGGAGAATCATTTGAACCCAGGAGGCAGAAGTTACAGTGATCCAAGTTCATGGCGCTGCACTGCAGCCTGGGCAACAGAGGGAGACTGTTTCAATAAATAAATAAATAGGCCGGACGTGGTGGCTCACACCTGTAATCCGAGCACTTTGGGATGCTGAGGCAGGTGTATCAAGAGGTCAGGAGTTCAAAACCAGCTTGGCCAACATGGTGAAACCTCGTCCCTACTAAAAATACAAAAAATAGCTGCCTGTAATCCCAGCTACTCAGGAAGCTGAGTCAGGAGAATTGCTGGAACCTGGGAGGCAGAGGTTGCAGTGAGCTGAGATAGTGCCACTGCAGTCCGGCCTGGGTGACAGAGGGAGACTCCATCTCAAAATAAAATATAAATAAATAAAATACTTAAAATGCCTTGTACAGTGGCTAGCATAGAGTAAGCTCTCCATAATAAATGTTAAATAATTAACAAATATTAAAATACTTTGTTAAAGCTTTTGCTTACAAAGTCAAAAATATATGAATTGATATAATTATTTAAAAGTAAAGCAGGAGGGAAAGAAGGAAGACAGAAGGAAAAAGGAAATAAAGGAGAGAGGGAGACGTAGAAGGAAGACAGAGAAAGATGGGAGGAGGAAAAGTCAGGAAAGAGATTTGCTTCAGGGATAGTTGTCATGACAAGTGCTTATAAACTATGACCAGGAAATATGTTTTTTTTTCTCTGTGTTTAACTAAATTCTTTCTACAGTCAATTTTGCTCACGATAAAGGGATGGAAAAACCTAAGTATTAACTTACCAGTAGTGCCACCAGATTTTAAGTTGCCAGTATCAGAAACCTTGTGTTCCACTCTATATTCTCTTTAAAAACTATGACCTCCAGAATTCATTTATTAAAATATTTTGTATACATTACTTTATAGGTGGTCTTGAGTTTGTTTCATTGTGATGAATATAAAATTGTTGGATTTTAAGATCTTTGAACAATGGCAATATGTATTTTCAAAAGGGAGAGTGAATAATTAAACCAAAATAACTGCTAAAATTTTAAAGGAAATTAAGAATTGAGCCTAGATTATCATAAATTTGGCTGAAAATAAAAGCAACAGAATCCAACTACGTTTGTTAGGTATTGCGTATGATTCTTTGTAGGATATATGATCATTTGAGAAGCAGAAACACGTTTAATTAGAAACTATCACTCTCAATAAGGTTATTCTGGTTGTTATGTTTTCACTACAGTCACAGGGCATAGGATTATATTTTCTTCTATATAATAACAATATGATACAAATTTATATATACATAAATAAAGTGATATAACAGTAATAAAATTAGCTTTCATAGCATCACCTTCAAGCAAAAATATATCACAATCTACAAGAAGTTAATTATTACACAAACTGGATAATCTTTAATTATTATTTCCAAATAATCAGATTTAATAATAATTATGAATAAAATAAAATATTCTTTTCTCATATATTATGAAGAAATGATATTAAATGTAAATCTATACTTAACTGTCAGAAAATTTTTCCCTGAAAGTGGAACAAGTTATAACCCCAAAAGGACATATTGTTAAAAGATTAATTGTTTTTGTGTCCTTTATTTGCTAATAGCTTCCACTTATTAAATATTCTTTGATGAAAAATTACTGCTTTTAACATCCAGTCTCCTATTTAAAAAACCTTACTCCACAGGTATTAGCAGAGATCTAAGTGAAAAATAAGCCCAGTGAATGGCTGTTCAATTAGGGTGTAAAACCTTTTTAAGAGCCATTTTGAAAAGTCAGACTATGTACTTGACAGAACTTAGAGGAGGTCTTGTGCCAAAGAATTACTCATAATGATTTAATTCATTCATTTTATGGATTACAGTTTCCACTCTTCTGTTGGTGCACAATGGATTTATGTGTTCTAGTCCCATTAACACTAATAGTGGCTTTGTGCATAAAACAGAAATACATTTGAAAGACATAGTCTCTTTTCCTATTAACCATCTACCTTCTTTCCTTTTTGAAGGAAAATAATTTGAATTTAGATACAAATTTTAAAACTGCATTAGAAGGATATTTTAATTATTGACAGTAACACAGAGAAATATTTTTATCATTAAAAGTCTTCTAAGAATGATTACTTTAAAAATACAGAGGTTCTTTTTATCCGTGTGATTATTTGGGATTATTTTTTCCTATTGCTTATTGAATCATTGGAGGACATTGAAACCTTGAAATTCGTAAGTATTCTATTGTTACATGTAACATTAGTCTTAACCCCGTCTCCCTAGGTTAAACATTTAAAAGATTGTTTTCCATTGTAAGACTCTATTTTGATTATCTTACTTCTTAAGTTAGATGTAGCTCTAATATAGAGAACATTTAAAATGGTAGTGGCAATGTGTCCAAATTAACTTCTCTGACAGATGGATTGCAAAGGCAATATGGACATTTATTTGATGGGATACTTAGGATTAGCATAAAGACCTGAAGGTGCGTTGAGTTTTGTTTTTGGAGGTAGTGCATACAACTTGTTAGTGTTGTGCAGTTTAAGGTGAGTTACAGTAAGATAATATATAGGCTTTACATTGTCTGTCTCTTTTGCAGTAGATAAACATAAAAACTCTAATAATATTTGGAAGCCATAACGTACACTTCTCTAAGCAACCAAATCATGAATTATTTATGCTACAATGTACATACAGTATATGTCTATCTAAATATTAATTTATTTGAAAGCTATAAATGATGAGTATTCAAAATAATTTATTAAAAAGAGAGAATAAAAGCATAATTCTTATTGTTCTTTCATTGGAAACTCTCTAATGAATCCCCATGTCATTCGAAGCAAAAGACAATTTTCTTACAATGGCCTATAGTGCTTTAATAGAAATATAGTAAAAGACATATATAGTGTTACATTATTTAGTAGTCATATTAATACAGGTATAAAGAAACTGATGAAATTATACTTAATAATGTATTTCATTTAAACCAATCTACCCAACTTATGATTGTTTCAATACATAATTGAAATGAAATGTTTTCATGCTTATCTTAAATTCTATTGGGTATTTCACACTGAGAGCACCTCTCAATTTGGGTGCTAAATTTTAAGTGGAATAGTTAAAAAACAGTTGAAAAAGATTCACATGCACAAGATGTTTTCAAATGTGATTTAAAATGTTTCAGTAACTGAATTGACCAGCAAGAATAATGTGTATCCACATTATTATTATGACAAAAGTGCTTCAGTTTTGTTTTGTTTTCTTGAGATGGAGTCTCGCTCTGTCACCAGGCTGGAGTGTAGTGGCAGGATCTCAGCTCATTGCAACCTCTACCTCTGTGGTTCAAGTGATTCTCCTGCCTCAGCCTCCCAAGTAGCTGGGACTACAGACGTGCCCCACCATGCCCAGCTAATTTTTGTATTTTTAGCAAAGACAAGGTTTCACCATGTTGGCCACAATGGTCTCGATCTCTTGATCTCGTGTTCTGCAGCCCTTGGCCTCCCAAAGTGTTGGGATTACAGGTGTGAGCCATCGTGCCTGGCCAGTGCTTCAGTTTTAAATATTAAAATTAATTAAATGTAATATACTGGTAAAATTATCAGTTGCATTAGCCACATTTTGAGTGCACTGTAACTACAGGTGACTACCATATTGCACAGTGCAGCTCTGTTTAACAGAGCTATAGTTACCACTTTCACCTCATTTTCTGCTACTCCTTCTCACTTCTCTCCAGCCACATTAACTGTCTTACTGTGCCTCCATACAGTCTCCTGGCCTCTGCATACTCTCCTGTCTTAGAGTGTTTGTACTGTCTATTTCCTTTGCCTATGATGCTATTCATCCCAACTTTGCCATTGCTAACTCCCACAACTCCTTGAAATCTTTGCTCAAATCTCAACTTCTCAGTGGTGCTTACCCTGACTCATTTTTGAGAAATCACTCTCCCACCTCACCTCTACCTTTATCCTGTTCTTATCTTTTGCTCCCTGAAAATATTAAGTCTTGCCTATATAATAAATGCTACACTCTCCCTCTCTTATGTTGTTTATTTTCTTCCTTGATTAGAATAAAAACTTGAAGATGCCACCAATTTTTATCACTTTATTTCACTAACATATACCAAGCAGCTAGAATAGTGTCTGGCACATAATTGGTGTTCAATATGTTTCTGTTGAATTAATAATTAAATAGCTTCCTACAGTTTGAATTTGCAACTTGAGGTAGCAACCTCAGGGGCAGAAAATGGGCCTTATAGAAGAGGAACTATTTCATGATAATTCTGTTTAAATCAGCCAGCTATACCCCACCCTAAATGTCCATTGGGAAAAGAAAAAGTGTCAGGGAACCTAATTTTGGTTTTCAAGTATATCACTAATAACCTCAGGTAAGCCAAGTCACATTTCCAGGATTGAGATTTTTTTCTCCTCATTATTATGAGAAAAATGGAATAAGTATCACGAACTTTCCTTCCATTTAAAAAAATCCTACTCAGAGGTATTCCTCTCAAAAAAAAAAAAAAAAATCCAGAAAAGTTTGAATAAATCCACTACGTTCAAGATACAATTTAGCATAGCTCAGTAAACAAACTGATGCTATACATATTTGCAAGATTTGCACTCCAGAGAACACTGTAAAAGCAGATCCCATAAAGGGGGAAACAACGAACAAATAAATGAGAAGAAATTGGCATAGCCAATATTTGAGACAATGAATACAGAATTCACGATGGTGAGAACTTTACTCAGGGACATGTGTCACTCAGTACATTTAGTGATCAGGCCCAAGCAGTATTTTTTAAAAATATTATAAGGGCATATAAAACGTAATTTGAACCAATAGAAGTTTAGCAAAGCCTGGAAATGATATGACTTGCTATATTTAGATTGTCTCTAGAAATAATTGAGGTCTCTATGTCACAGAAGTTGTGAAAAATAAATGACTACCTGCAATTAGGAAGCTTTCATTTAAGAGGAGCGCATTTAAAATAGTAAAATAAGACAGAATGTGGTAATTTCTTTACAAAATGTATACATTTCTTGAGGATTCCAGAGATAGAAAAGATTATTCATGCCAGGAAATGTAAAGAAAAACGATTGGAGGGGTGTCATTGACTATTTTAACTTGTTTGTGAGTTACATTTACTTAATATTCCCAGTTTGTTCTTATTCTTGTTTTATTATCTCCCTTATTTGGTACTAAATACAAGAATGTATAAAATTTTAGGAGTCAGAAACTAGAATGAATTTCTGATCAGGAATTTAAATCCATGTTGCAAGTGAATCTCACTAGACATAATATTTATTTCTCTGGGGTAAAACGTCACATTAGAGCATAGTAAGCGATGGTGAGTTATTTTAATTCTCCTAAAATGCAACACAACTATTGAATTAAAATTTATTAAATTCTTGAGAGCTTATTACATTCCAGCAATAATTTTTTCATATACTCCATTAGATAACAACCCTGAGACATTTTCAAATGTAGTTACATTAAAAAGCATGTTGGAATGTACTTTAATTATGATGCTAATAGTTGTAATGCCTACCAGGAAAAGAAAAGCATATTGTTCCATTGGTGTTCAAATAAAAACAACTGTGTGTCTTTTAGAACAAAATATCCAGATGCTCGAACTTAAAAAAAATTTACTGTGTGCCAACTACTTTTCCAATGTTCTTCATACATTACCTAATTTAATCTTTACATAATTATCCTCCCTACATAACTAAAGAGAAAATTAAGGCGCTAACAAGTTAGATAACTTGTTAGATAACTAGTGATGAAGCCAGCATTTTAACTTCAGAAATGTGATTCTAGACACTGAGCTACTAACCACCAAACTATAAAAGAGAAAGAAAATTTTCTTTTTTTTTATTGTATTTTTCAGCAGGCTGGAGTGAGGCGACGCGATCTTGGCTCACTGCGATCTCCACCTCCAGAGTTCCAGCCATTCTCCTGCCTCAGCCTCCCGAGTAGCTGGGAATGCAGGTGCCCATGTAATTTTTGTATTTTTAGTCGAGACAGGATTTCGCCATGTTGGCCAGCCTGGTCTCGAACTCCCAACCTCAGGTGATGCACCTGCCTAGGCCTCCCGAAGTCCTGGGATTGGATTATAGACATGAGCCACGACACTCAGCCATATTGTTGATAAAGTTAACATCTACCTCAAAAGATATTTTTCTGGCAGGGTGTGGTGGCTCACGCCTGTAATCCAATCCCAGCACTTTGGGAGGTCGAGCCTGGCGGATCACCTGAGGTCAGGAGTTCTAGACTAGCCTGGCCAACACAGTGAAATCCTGTCTCTACTAAAACTACAAAAATTACACGAGTGTGGTGGCAGGCACCTGTAATCCCAGCTTCTCTGGAGGCTGAGATAGGAGAATCGCTTGAACCCAGGAGGCAGGGGTTGCAGTGAGTTGAGACTGTGCCATTGCACTCCAGCCTGGGCACCAGAGACAGACTTTGTCTCAAAATAATAATATTAATAATAATTTTATCAGCAATTTTATAATACATTATATATGTTTGACTAAGAATGCCCTAATCAAAACAACTTGGAAAGCAAATCTAAGCCTTTTAATATTGCTTCTGTCTAGGGAAGCTAGAGACCATCTCAGAATCATTCGTAGATCAGAGTGCTCTTTACCTGCAAGTTACGTATTGCATCTGGTCAAGGTCAAAAGCAATTAAAGATTATTGCCCTGTGTTTAGTGAATACTAGTTGAGGTTTCTTTGCAATATTCCTATATTATAAAGCATTTTATTATAGTGGAAACTTTTTTATTGGAAAGGGTGACTGAGGCTCTAGAAATAAGTGATACTTATGAGACAATGATTTTATTTTGTTATTGTCATAAATTATCTTTACAGAACAATATTGTATCCAGATATTTTTCTTTTTTTAATATAGCCCTACTATAACTGTTATGTTGAGGCACTAAGTTCTTTAGTGTTTATAATTTTGTATGTGGACTGTTGCCCTAAAAATCATGGGTCATTCCTTGCAATATGCTGACTATATTCTTGTAAACCCAAATCACAACATAGCCACTGATTTATTTAATAAGCATACATTAAATAGTTATTATTTCTTTTGAATACACCCCTAGCTCTGTCATATAAAATGATGTAACAATTTCTTATTAATACGTAATTTTACATTAAACATCTTAAAATGCATTCTCCAAATACAAGTAAATGAGAATATATATTTAATTCAATTTTGACGTAAAACCATGTAAAGACAGGGTTTTTGTCAATTGCTATGCTGTGATTTTTATTAATAAAAAACAAATTATTATCTAATGAAAGTTAATAGTAAGCCAAATTACACACAAAATATCATTTTTTAGCAAAGCACAATTAAGCTATTTGATATTACATGATTTGTTTCTTACTGTTGTATAGAATTAAAAGTTTGGCTTCATGTTTGGTGCAGACAAACTCTGTCAAACAAAATAGATTAAAATTACCTTTATAACTTTTTGTTCCATTGAGAGTTTTCAATATTTAGTTTTTAAATGGAGACTTATGTTCATTAAATTGTATATGGAATGTATATGGAAATATGGTTTAAAATAATGGTGCCAGTGATTTTACAGGGAGAAAGCCATTTAGTAAGGGATAAATGCCTGGTAACTAAACTCTAAGCATTTTTACATCTTTGTGTCACTGCCTTTCTTTAAATTATCCTGTTTTTAAAAGTTGTCTTGCAGAAAGAGAAAGAACAGAAAATCCATATCTAGTGATCAACCAATAACATGTCCTTTGTGTTCCTGGACATCTCAGAAAACAAATCATATTGAAGTACATGGCATTAATACAGATCAACTGTTCCTGCTACAGCTAGAAGATTGTGATTGTGATTTCGGATCAGCCACCAGCTTTTAAGAGCTAAGAACAAAGCAAATATATCTAATTTTGGATTAACATAGCATCTCGTGGAATACATTTGTATGTAGTTATATATAAAGCCAGGATAAGAACTCTTTTATAGCATTACATGTCAATGTAAAGTTTTACAGAAATAATTGAAATAAAGAGCATTCATATGCAAATATCTTATCTGCAAAAAGCCCAGAAACTGTCTCCCAATTTTACATTCATAACTTTCATTCACAAGATCATCATGAATAGATGTCCTCTGAAATGCACCATTATTTCTTTTTTTATGTATTTTTTTTAATTTAAATGAGCCTTTTACAATCTATTAGGGGAAGATATAGCCAGCATCCCACTGGGCGTGTTCAAGTATATTCAGGTCATAACCTTATGCTATTTGTAATCTTATGTTTTTCTTTAAAGTCGGAATACTTTCTTTCATTTCATTCTTGCCATAGCACCTTATAATACAGTTTAGATAGTCTGCACTTCTAGGGTGTCTCATATAATACAGAAAGGCTAACGATGTATATTAGAATTATCATTGTTTTAAACACATTTATAAAAATAGAGACTATTCTAAGTGATCTGATTTTACTGCAATATATTTTTATTTAGTGGTTATATTGTTTTACAGATACTGAGAAAATAAAGTAAATGCAAATGGACTTAGCTTAAATTTGATTTTTAGGTATAAATTAATTTTTATCTTTAAAAATAAAATTCAGTGATAATTAATCTTTTGAAAATCTAGCCATTTCTATGAAATAGCAGAAATTTAAACACTTAAAAGATTCATAATTTAATAATTTAATACAATTAAGCAATGTCAATGCACATATTACATTATTTTATTTATAACAGGCATTCACATAGGACTTCTGAGATGTTTTATCAATTGTCTTTCCTGGATATAGGTAAATCTTATATATTTACATGAACTTTTGTATGTGAACTTATAAAGTGCACGTGGGCACATAGAATCTATATTGACCAAAGGAATGTGCCTTCATTCCCTTAATTGTAGAATGATTGCCTAATATTTATGAAACCATGTTAACTATTTTTCCTAGGTTAATTACAAGAAATACTTTAAATATTTATGTTCACAATGAGAAATAAGGCAACAGATATGAAGTGGAAAGAGAAATGTAGTGTTGGGAGTATGTATCCATCCTGGCATAAAAAAATCATATAAGAAGAAGAAAATGCTGAATGCAACACAGTCATTATCCTCTGGGCACGTAATTTTAATTTCTTTCGTTTTCTATCCACATTTTATTGATATAATAAATACCAAAATAAAAAATATATAGCAATGGCTTGAAGAATAATAGTAAGATCACAACCTTTTATTAAAATATTTTTAAATTTTAAGTTAATATTTATTATATTAATAAATTTTAACCTAATATTTGTTATATTAAGACCTACTTTTCCAAATAGTATCCCTGTAGGGAATGCATAAACCATGAAGTCAAAATAAGCATCATCACTCTAATAGAAGTTTTTTGGACTGTGAACTTGAGAAGGAAGGAAGATGAAGGATGCACTACCACATTTCCACTCTGATACACTGTTGGAAACCAAAAAGGAAAAGGAAAACACAAAATAAACTTTAGAGGTAATAGTTTAAGTACTGAAGTGTCAAGATAAAAACTTCTTAAATATCCCAAACAAATATCATAATACTATTTTTGTGAAATCTCAGAAGGGATTTTAAATTTCTGAAAATGGGGTGTGAAATCAGGCATATCAATTAACTTAATTGATATATTTCTTTATGCCTTGGCCTGTGATGTAGTTGGTCAGACCAATCCTTACAACATTACATATAGATAGGAAGTTGGCTACCTTTAGAAATTTCGTTACATGCCTCTTAACTCCTATTTTGTGTGAGTATTTCACTCTATAGTCCCTTTAGCAGACCTTGGATTCAGGCTTGGCAAAATTCATATCGGCAAAACAGAAATACATATCATTTCTGTTTTGCCGATATGTCAGAGCGATTTAAGTGCTGAAAGAGGAGTACGTGTTCCACAAATGCTGAATATCTCACTCCGGCCACATGAGTGATTTGGGTTTGGCTAATCCAAATTGAGAATGTGAAGACTTAATAGAAAACAAAGAGTATAAAATATCTCATTCATAACTCTTACACTGTGAATTACATGATTACATGGTAAAATGATAATATTTTCATAGGCAGGGTTAAATAAAATACATTATTTAATGTAAGTTCACTTGTTTCTTTTCAATTTTGAGAACATGGCTACTAAAAAATGTTTAAAATTATATATGTGGCTAGCATTTGAGGCTTGAATTCTATTTTATTAGATAGCTGTGTTTCAATGAATGGATTAATCAATAATATATTTTAGGTATAACTTTCAATATTAGGTTGCTCCTGATTTCTTTCTTTTTTTTTTTAAGTATAATTCTGTTTATTGTATAGATTCTTAATGATGGCAGACACTTGAAATCATTTTCAGCTTTTTAAGCCTGTATTTTTAGGTTATTAAGTTTAATTGATAGAAACTATATGTAGTTATACTATACAGCATAATGATATGATATATCTATAAATTGTGAAATGATTAAATCAAGCTAAGTAATACATTCATCACCTCACATACTTATTGTTTTTTATGGTGAGAATATTTAAATTCTATTCTCTTGGCAATTTCCAGGAATGTATTACATCATCAGCTATAGTCACCAAGCTGTCAAATAGATTTCCAGAACTTATTCAGCCTAACTGAAACTTTGTAACCTATTACCAACATCTTCCCAATTACTTCCATCTCCTAGCTCTTGGTAACCACTATTCTGCTTTCTGCTTCTATGAGTTAGACTCAGATTCCACATATAAGTAAGATAAGGCAGTATTTGTCTTTCAGTGTGTTTGTTTCACCTAGCATAACTGTTAACAGCCTCTGTTACAGTTGCAAATGACAGTATTTTCTTCTTTTTATAAGTTATTGTTATTGTTGCAAATGACAGTATTTTCTTCTTTCTTAAAGGCTCAATTGTATTCAATTATATATAAATATATGTACACCTATAAATATGTACATGTATTTGTATACACACCACATTTTCTGTATTCATTCATCATTTATGGACACTTCCGTCAATCCCTGTTGGTTTATTCTTAAGATCTTTTAAAGATGTTTTGGTGAATAATTACTATTAGAAAAGAAGACATGCTACTTTGCTGCATATCATTTCTTAGTTACTTTTTCTTTACAAGCCTCTATTACTTTTCTTCCAGAAATCATTTCATTCTTCATTTTACTCTCCAGAACTCTTCATATCGATGTCTGATAGTCTATAAACACAAACTACACAAAATAAAGGCAGTACATATAAAAAGTTGACCCCATCCAGGCTCAATGAACCATCAATTAATTCCCCAAACTACATCATTCTAATTCTCTTTTATGCCTTGCTCTTTTTTTTTTTTTTCCGTATGCCTATGATCAGCGCATAGGAATCACTTGGGAGTATTTAAGGTACAATTTTTCATGGGTAACCCATCAGGTTGAGCATAGTGATTGGCAACAAGAGTCAAAACTGCACATTGTCATAATGGGAATAGTTTAGACTTGGATTTCATTTTTTGAAAAATTACAAAGATGTCTAGGACACAAACATTATTTCCACATAGAAAATTTAAGAAGGCTCTGCTGTCTATAATCAAATTTTACTGAAGGTTTTAAAGGAAGAAAAATACCAACACATTAATAAATAGAAAAAAAATATTAAGATGTGATACTAAGATATTGCTACTAAAAATGCTCAAGAATGGGCCTTCTATCTCAGAAGTAGTTCATATAGAAAAAATGGTACATCAAATTTTTTATGTATTTTTTAAGCAGGCAAAAGGTACTCTATATTTCAATACAGACTTTGGTCATAAATCTAAAAGAAAGCCAACTAATATGCTCATAGAGTGAATTCCATGCTTCTCCTTGTCTCCAACTTCAATCTTTCCACAATTTTGAAAGAGGATTAGGCATTTGCTTTCTAGTGTAGCATACTAAATCGTGTTTACCTTTAAAGGAAATATACATTTAGTTCTTCTAATGAAATATCAAAGCATAAAAGGATAAACGTTATTTTCTTTTTCTTTTTCTTTTCTTTTTTTTTTTTGTGATTGAGTCTCGCTTTATCGCCCAGACTGGAATGCAGTGGTGTGATCTCGGTTCGTGGCAGCCTCCACCTCCCGGGTTCAAGTGATTCTCCTGCCTTAGCCTCCTAAGTAGTTGGGACTATGGCGTGCACCACCATGCCTGGCTATTTCTTGTATTTTTAGAAGAGAAAATGTTTCACCATGTTGGCCAGGCTGGTCTTGAACTTCTGACTTAAAATGATCTCCCACCTCAGCCTCCCAAAGTGCTGGGATTACAGGTGCGAGCCTCCACACCCATCCTGAATAAACTTTGTTAATAAAGTTGTATTTATTACAGCATGTGCAAGGTCAGATATTTGTTAGCACTTTATATATGGTATAGACATCTGCTTTCATAGCAATATTTTGTCTGTATTTGAGGACATTGTAAACATTTGTACAGTTTTCTGAGAATCACAAGAGTGAAAAATGTTGGGAACAGGAAAGGGATGATGCTTTAGTTAAAGAAAAAAGAGTTTTGTGACTTGTTCACTTAAAATATAAAGATAAAATTGGAATTCTAGAGCAGTTTCTTTAGGAAAGAAGCAGAAAGGTCAAAAACTTCTGATGACAGCAGAAAAAGGTAATCCCTTTTGTAAGATCTAAAAGACCATCCTTGTATTCATGAATCAGTTAACAGAAAGGTCATTGAGTAGTTTACTGACTGTCTCAAGGGTTTTAGCTACATAATGCCAGGTATCTATATGTTCCTAGATATTTATAGAATGGGTATAGTATAGAAACAATTGTCTGATTTATTATGGATTCTTTATCTTTCCATCTGGATATATTTGAACTCATGTAAACAATCTTATGTAAGACATATCATAAGTTATTCTGCTAATGTCTTTGCAAGAAATAAAATTATTCCTCTTCAAATTAAAAATGTTCAGGGAGGTTTATACATTTTACTTATTTATCTTCCAGGATTACCCTTCCATATAAATTATACAATTAGAATGATAGTTTCTTTTTTGCCCAAATTCAGTTTATTTTGGATTTTTACTAACAAGTCTTTTGATAAATCAAGCAAAATTAAAAAATAGTGTTAATCTTCAACATGTTACTCTGATCCATAGCTAATTAATTTGTAATATATTTTTGATGAATGAGCTTTATATCTCTTATAGTATTTGTAAGTTTTCCCATATTTTTGTGACCATTTACTGAGTGCACACGTCTTGATAATAAAACTATTCATCATTTTCAAAGTGAAAATTCTATATATCTGCATAGCATTACTTCCTCATATATTCTTACACGTCCTAAAAGAAGTCCAAACATAAATAACAGCTATGTTCCCCAGTTTTTTCCAAACTTTCCTTACCAGTTTTGACATATTTCTGCTGCAGCCCTTATTCTATTATTTTATTTACTGTTAATGCCTGTTTGACTAAAGAAACAGTGTCTTATTCTTTTTTACATCTTCACTGCACACCATGGTGTTCAGTAAATATTTGTTTGTTCAAGAATGATTATTTAATAATAAAACAGAAGCCTGAGGATTGAATAGATGAAACAGAATTTTCTGTCTAATCCTGAATGAAGGACTTGCTTCCTAGTATTCCATTCTGACAGCTTTGTCTATAGATTCTATATACTTTTTTGATTTGATTAATTCTGCTTGCTGGCCAAAGCACTGAATTCACATTGGTTCCTGCCACTTTCCTTATAGAAAAAGTAATGGCTCAAGTCTTAAAACCAGCTAGGGCACATGAATCTCAGGAATGAACACCTTTGGAAAACTTTTATTATATAATCCTTTAGAATACAAACTGTACAAATTTCAGAACTCTCTATAAACATCCATTGCATTTAGGTGTGATAAGCTGTTAAACATAGTATTTATAATAGCAAACTTAAAAATATGAAACTCTTTTAAATCCCTGAAAAACTGCTTTTTCGGGCACTATTAATGAGGTTTGTCTGAAACCACCTTTTATTTCTCTGGCACATAAGGTAATATTCTCAGAATCAAGAGAGTAAGAGCAGAATAACTGGTTCTAATTAGGAAATAAGTCTCTGAAAACAACTGCAAGCAGGTCTTTATTTGGATCAAATAAGCGGAAAGAGAAAAAATAAAGAGTTTTGAGATTGTAGCCAAGATTTGCATTGCTGTAATCAAATTACCTTAAAAAGGCCTATTATGAATTATTACACAAAACTAAAACACACTGATTTGCCATAAAATTGTCTTTAGAAAGAAAGATATTATTGCATTACACTGCTTTTGTCTATTAAAAGATAAGTCACGAATACTATTTTCTCTATTGATGACTTCATGATTAAGAAGTATTTAAGTTGGTACTCTCAGCTGACCTTAAATATGTGCTTTTATAGCATTTTAATCCCAGAGTCATGATTATCAGATGTATTTAGTAAGCACTGGTGGTATATAAGACACCTATGGAAACATGTGATGACATGGGGATTTGTTCTTGACTTTAAACAATAATTTATAATATGGTGATCTAAACGATTTGAAACATTAATCTCAAAGCTATTTCCCATGTAATTATATTAAATAATTATTAATTGAAAATTTAGTCAGCAATATTTAGAGTCTTCTACCTAATGTGAACTATTAATCTTGTGGTGACTATCTATATCCTGAAGAAATCTGATAATGCAGAGTTTTGGAATTTGAAACTGTGATTAGTTCTTCAAGTGTTTTTTTATCTTAAAAAATAACTGTCAGTATATTTTGGCACTAAATTTGCTTCTCCAGAAATTCAAGACCAGTCTTGATTCCCTGGAAAATTGCCCCAGTTTTCTCTCTTGCATATTTTGCAACAGCACTAAAGTGAAGTAATTTGAGTATTTTAAACTTGATGCAATGCCTCATTCCTCACATCCAAGTCATTTCAATTCTTTCCTCAGTGCTTGTTTTCCACCAGATTGTGTCCCAAGTTCAGCAGTTTGGTCCAAAAGCTCAGTATATCACCTGAATTTTTGACTCACATAAATGATTTTCAATAAATGTAATTAAATTTATATTAGAGGATTAGACCTGGTCAGAGAGATTTCAATTTCAATTATTAGAGAATGATATTTCAGGTCTAAGGATTGAAAAGTATTTGCAAGCTTTAACTAGAACATTTTTTATATTAATTAGAGTGCATTCATTTACTTTTAGGCTTCCAGACTTTCTGTATGGAAAACAAGCTTTGGGTTTGAATTTTTAATCCCCCAAAGAAAACAGTAAAATAGGACAGCATGAGTTGTTCTTGCCCACAGTTCTGTTCTCTTTGTACTATGTTTATCTTCATATACTGAAAAATGTTCCCTTTTCTGCATTGAAATCTCGATGTGCGAAACAAATTGAAATTCTTGTTTTTACCACATTTGTATTGGCGGGGACTGGAATTTTCTCTGGATTTGCTTGTTGCTGTTGTTTATCAATGCATTTTTGTGCCTTGAAATTGTTCAGCATTTCTAGATGTTGACATTTTAACTTTCTTTTAGTTAATCTCGAATTTTTTTTCCAGACATAATATTGAAATGATGTTTAAATGGAATCAGAAGGGAATTTACATCCAGTACATTGATATACAAAATAAGTAGCACATTTCAAACATATGAGTTTATATAAAAATTGAATTTTACTTGATTTGAAAACTTCCTCAGTTTTAGTTTTTAACCTGCCAAATAATCTATATTGATATGGAAAATAGTTACAATGGATATCCTTATTTTATGTGAGCAAATGGGAGATGCCTACATTATGTTAATGTATTTTCCAAACTTGTTTCTCAATTTAGTTATCTGTGTGCTGTCTAATATGATGATTCCAGATAAGTATTGACATTGACAATGACCACTTAAAGTTCATAGACAAATATGCTTTATGTCTTATTTTGTTTTCATTTTTGCTTTATTAGTAAATTTTAAGGTCATAAATGAATAGCATATTTTTCTAGGCACTAATAGTAACAGAATAGATACAAAATAATTTTTCTTAGCCTATGAGCATATTTGATTTGTCTAACATTTGCCTTCATCACTAGTAATTTCTGTGCTCTCCAACTGAAGAACTGTTCACATTTGATCTGAGAGTCCTCTAGTCCAGTGGTTCCCAACCCCACGGGCCTTGGACCTTAGTAGTCATTGGCCTGTTTGGAACTGGCTATATGTAGGAGGTGATTGGCAGCCAGTGAGCATTACCACCTGAGACCCACCTGCTGTCAGATAGGCAGTGGCATTAGATTCTTATAGGAACAGGAACCCTATTGTGAAATGTGCACGTGAGGGACCTAGGTTGTGCATGCCTTATGAGACCCTAACTAAAGCCTGATCTGAGGTGAAACAATTTCATCCCCAACCATCCTCATCCAACCCCACTTTTGTCTGTGGAAAAATTGTCTTCCATGAAACTCATTCCTGGTGTCAAAAAGGTTGGGGACCACTGCTCTAGACTTATAGCATGGTGCGGGGGGCAGGGGCAGCATTTATGAAGTATAAATGAACATCACGAGCAGCCAGTTAACTAGGGTGCTTGATAAAATGCAGATTGCAGGGATACAATACAGACCTAATAAAATCTTAACTCTGTTAAATCTATTGGTTATTCTTACACATATTAAGTTTTAAAACATCAAGTTACAGGTGTTAGTGGTTGAGAGGTAGGATTTGTTACTGGGGAAATGCTGGGGCATGAGAAATAGTCAAAATTTCAATGACTTGAAAAGTGACAATGGCACTATGAATATTTGAAGACAAACATCCTACATATATAAACCTGGAAGATCTTCAATAGCAGCTAAATGATCTAGTTATGCATAATCTGTAAAGAAACCCTATAGCTGTACAGCAAACATATCTGTAGTTTGGATTGTGTCTTATGCATAAAATAATAATATGTTTTACTATATATTAAACATACAAAATATAATACCTCTAATTCATGAGTAAGATCATGCAGAAAATATTTCAAATATTAAGCAGTATTATGAATATAAAAATAGGTTTCTATAATCTAAAGATACTGAAAATAAAATAGAATTTCAAATTCCATACACTTTCAAAATATCGACTCTAAATTGCTTTTGTATGTGTATATTGAAAATAAACTTATTAAAATTAAGCTGAACTAAGTTTCTTAAATATTTTTAAAAACATTTTTTAGGTTTAAGTTGAGAAATACCTGCTTAAAACTTTAAAAATGAAACTATTTGTTTTAGTAATATATGATAAACAATTGAATTGTTTATCATATATTACTAAACTTGAAATGTCCCCTCTCAATATTTCTCTATCTTGTATAGTATAGTAACCCATTTTAAATTTTTTAGTTGATAAAATATGGCTATTTTGCTTACTGCAGCCAGTGAGTTACGTCTAATAAGAATGAGAAAATATTTAAACATCAAATTCGAATAATTTATGTGTCTCTTCATTCTAGAAGAGTTGTAGTAATTGAATAAATGGTTGCATATGTGACCATATGTTCAAACTCTGGCCCAATTTTAATAAAATTTAGCACTTTAACATTTAAAATAAACCATTTTTGTTTTAATTTTGTTTAATACTTATTAGGTGTGAGTACTTTTCTTCTTTTGTTGATAGCTTTATAAAGTAGCCACCACTAAATAATATAAATAATGCACCCTGTGCTGGAAAGAATTTTTGCATTTTGTTGATAGCTGGAAGTTGCAGAGACATAATACTATAGGAAAACCTTCCTAAGTTTATGTAAGTTCTTATATAAAACTGATGAATGATACATTTATCCAGAACACATTTTCAGAAAGCAGATTTTATTACTTCTGTGTAAGAAGAATAGCAGACATATAATTCACTGGAAATGCACACACAAAATTTAAGTCATAATCACATTTAGGTTGAACTGACATAGAACACAAATTGTGGCCAGAGAAGAAACAATGTCTTTTAAAGAAAGATATATAGTATGTTCACAACCTCATCCTCAGCATCTAGCACTGCTCTTGATCCATGGGAGTAGCTCATCTGGCAGGTGTCTAATAAATATGGATGAATGAATGTAAGAATCATTACTTTAGATATGCAGATGATTATAGACAGAGCTTTAGATTGCACGTCAGTGTTGCCTTATCAGTTTGGCATTTTAATCTTGTGGCTCAGCTTCTTCTTTTTTTTTTTTTTTTCCTAAACAAGAACTCTTTCATCTCTTGCATGTATTATTCCAGTAGTTTGATCTCCTTATTTCCAAATCTTTCCTTTTCCACCACCACCAGCCCAAATTCATTCTGCACATAGCTACAATAGTCACTCTATGGTTTAAAACTCTCCAGTGATTTCTTTCTGCCTTTGAAAGTAATGCAGACTTTATGACAAGGTGCATATTCTGATATTTCCTTACAGCTTTGACTTAACCCTTATCATTCTCATTGAAATCTACAGTGTGTCAGGTTTTATTGTCCTGTTTTTATGTGAATAACGTGCCTTTTTAAATACCAGGACTTTGCATAAACTTTTCTACTTTCTGTAATATTCTTCCCCTTTCTTTCCCTAACATCTACTTACTCTATCAATTTAAAATTTGCTACATGTTCAGATGTCCCCAGACAAAATTCATAGGTCCAGCATTCCTACCATATAAATCACAGCACTGTGCTTTTGCCATAGAAACTAACATGTCACTGGTTCTGACACAAAATAGAATCTTATTCTTTCATAATAAGACAGATGACCAGATTAAGATATATCCTTGGCCAGGTGCAGTAGCTCACACCTGTAATCCCAGCACTTTGGGAGGCCAAGGCTGGCAGATCAGGAGGTCAAGAGATCGATACCACTCTTGCCAACATAGAGAAATCCGGTCTATACTAAAAAAAAAAAAATACAAAAATTAGCTGGGCATGGTGGCCCATGCCTGTAGTCTCAACTACTCAGGAGGCTGAGGCAGGAGAATCACTTGAATCCAGAAGGCAGAGGTTGCAAGTGAGCTAAGAAAAAAAAAAGATATATACTTACCAAAAAAAATGTATCTTCATAGACACTGTTAAGGTTTTATGATTATTTCATTATAAATTTATATGTGATTTGTAAGCTATTGATTAAAGGAAAATCAAATAATCAAACTTAGAAAATATTTGGCTATTTCTATAAAATAATGTTGTTTCCATACACTAGCCCAAAGTATTGCTCTTCTGGCTATTACAAATTCTATTTTTAAAAATCCTGCATATCAAATATCTACATTAAGTTCTACATCCACTGTGCTCTGAGAGAGGGAAAGTCTTATTATTTTAAGATTTTGACAGGTTTTCCAGAAAGTCGTTTTCCTTGGGGAGGATAAGTGTGCTGTGTGCTGGGAGAGGAGTTGATGATTTGGGGAGGATGGGAATGAGTCCCTTCCTGCGGGGTGGCTGACAGGTAAAGATTGAAGGTAACGTAATTAGCAAAGCTAGGTGGGAGGAGAGGTGCTTCTAGGGCAGTACCTGAGATGAATCTATAAGTGATATCCCCATTTGTACACTAGTGCGATAGGTTTCCATTTAAAATGAAATTGAAATATAATGAGGCAAATTTCATGTCTCCCGAGTTTGTCAGAGTCTTACATTTACTCACACTTCTGAACCGAGCCAATTCAATGTAGAACTGTGAAAAGACTAGAAAATGTTTGTATTTTCTCTCTCAGTTACAATAGCAAACAAACATATATATGTATTTGAAAATTCTTTTATAAATAAATTCCTGCTAGGGACTTATGCAATCATCATACCAATATAATAATGATTACCTAATAACTAATTTTTAGTGAGGTGAAAAGGATGAGTTAAGGCCTGTAATCAGCTAGTAATATTGTCCTGCCATGACATTACATTTATTTCCCTTCTGCTGACCAACCGTTTTATAAGTGTATAATTATTTATATACATGTATGCACATATATAAATACACATCACTACACAATTACATGTATAAAGTAGAAGCAAGAGGTGGTAAAGAGCAAAGTTGCTGTGGTTTATTGCAGGGGAAATGTAAAATAAAAATTAACACCTTAAAGGACATTTTTCTTCCTGATTATGAGTTGGTAAGCCTACTGAGTTTTCTTTAAAGTGATGATAACTTTCAATATAAACTGGAAAAATATAAAACAAGGATACATCATTCAAATATTGATCAACAGCTTTATTATGAAACTCATATTTTGCATGCAATCACTGATTTTTCTTTTGGGGAATTATAATAACTTTGTACAAGTGCATACTTTTGCTCAAAGACACATTTACATAAGACTATCACTAGTGGTACAAGGTCAGAAAGCCGTATTAACTACTTTATCAAGTGTACTATCCAGAATAACTGCTTCTTAACTATTTTTTAAATGAGAAGCCAATGTTCAAGAGAGAATTGTTTTTAAAAGTAGGTACTAGCTTCCAACCTAAATTAAGCATTAATATGTGTCAGTCTCCTAAAGGACCATGTATATGAATTCTTAACTTACTGAACAACAATCTGTTGACACTCCTTTCTTTGAACTTGGTTGAAACATATTTACTCTTTCTCAACAGATTATTTAGAGAATATGGAGACTCATACCCAATGGATGTCTATCAATACTTTTACAAATTACATGTGGTTTTGAAAGTAATTGTTCACAAATTTTAATTTATAAGTGGAAAGACTTGAAAGATGGAATTTTATTCCTTTATGTTTCTGTAAAATCCAGAGATGTGCATACACACCAAAATTTTGCCCCTGCAATCATTGGAAAGCAATTAATGGGACTCTAGGAGATTGAGAGAAAATGGTCTGAAGTAGGACTTCTCAAGTATGTATCTCATGAGGTGGTCCAATTATTCAGAGCTAGACAGTCACATTTCTAGGCTAACTCTGATGGGTCATATTATTTGTACAGTAGGCTCAGAAAGAAATTATGAAACATTTTCTTATTGTTTCAGTTTTTAAACTTCTAGACCTCTGGCTGATTTGTATAATTAGGTATGTGCTTAATAGTATATACTGCTGATCCTTAAAGACATACTTATGAGACACATTACCAGGTATTATGGGAGATGGATAGTGCTCACTTAAGAACTTATAATGTACCTAGAAAAAACAAAATCATAAAACATATTTTTCCCAAATGCATATTTATGTGCAACTAATAACCTAAGGATTCTTTGGCCTAAAAATTTGTTTGAAAATTCCTATTAGAGAAATATGATCACATTGTTTAATTAAGTTTTCCAAAATTATTCGACCAGTGAACATATCTCTAAACTTTTTTTTTTTCATACTATGTAGCATGAAAGTTTCTTGAGCACATCTGGGAAGCTCAGGTCCAAAAGGCAAGTGGTGGACATTAAATCATAGGCCCAATTACAACATTGCAAAACAGCCATTTAAAGTCTCAGCCATACTTACACTCTTGTAATATGTTGTGCACTTGGGATGGATGCTCTCTGAAGGACTCCCAAACTTCAAGCTCTATGGGTTCTTGAGTCATAAACTCTGTGCTGCCATTAATATAATAAAAATCCTAGAGGGGAGAAGTCAATGTGACTTGTTTGATATCTGTCTAATTAAATTTCTTCTATAGGAAATTAGATCTTATTAAATAGTCCCAGATATTTATTCTAGAATATCAGGGTATTTGATTTATAAGTTTGGGTTCAAAGTTAATTTATCTATATTTAACATATTAGAATATTCATGTATCTATAAACATATTAGTACAGTGAGTTAAATTTTGCTTTGTTTTTGAAAAGTAATTGTATACACTTATTAAACTAAAACAGCATAATACTTCTGCCAAATATAGAGATGAAGAATTCTCAGGTTGAGATAAAATGGGCTGATATAAATCTCTAAACATTTCAGTAAATTTATTCTTCCTTATAATGTACCCATTCTACAGCAATAAATAAGGTTTACTAATCCACAACTCTACTTCATAATGTTTACTTTATGTTCATTTCAAATTTACTTTATCGCTTTTTTTCAAATCTTCAGATAATTTGGACTGCCAGATTATTTTTTGGGCTGTTAGTTTTACCTCTGATGTTTAGAGTAATAAGAAAGATGTTGGAAATGCTGATAACGTGCCAGTATATTTTTAGAGAGTTCCAGTTGGATTTTAAAGAATTTTTAGTATGTATTCCTTTGATTGGACATGCATCTGTAATTGGCAAATTTTTCTCATAATAATGATTCCTCCTTCACACTTGTGATCTCTTTATTATCTGCCCTGGTGAACTAATACATTAATGAGAAAAGTAATCTTAAAATTGAGTGGTCTTTTCCTGTGGTCCTTTCATTCATGTTGACTTTTTCCTTATCATTCATATAAGCCCCTAAATTAGTAATCCTCAAGTTTTATTTTCTATCAGAATCAAGTGGTGTGCTTGTTTAAAGCTTCATTCACATAACTTTCAACTTAGTGGAATATGAATTGTACCTGAAGAATGTGGAATTAAACACTTTTGCCAATATAAATTGGTGAAAAAGGAATTGTAAATAATTGGAGAGTGCTTTTGTGCCATAAGTAATGAGACTGGTTCCTAAGCTATAAAAATTGACATGGCAGAATATGTTCCAGCAACCATGTGATTGGGATTAATCTTTGTTTGCATGATAGAATCACCTACCTGTAGGGCATTCTGGTATGGGAAGAAGAGAAAGTGCTATCTATTGCTTGTTAGAACAAAACTACTGACTGAATTTCCAGATTGTTTTTTCTTGCCTATACTGGACATCATTATAGGAAAAACAAAACAAAACAAAACAAAAGCAGAAGTATCTTTTTTTTATCTAAAATTTTACCATAAACCAATAGGCACATAGTTTAAACGGTAGTTTAAATAAAGGAGAGAACTGGCCAAAGTTAAGAAACCTTAAGTTTCTATCTTTAATTTACCACTTGCCAAATTGTATAACCTTACACAAATTACCTCACATTTTTCAACTTTAGTTTTGAAATCAACCAAATGAATTAGATGATATCAAAAATTGCCTTCCAAGGTTTATAGACTGAATTTGGAGGTAATGGGGATATTAGTTACTATAATTTGCCTTCCAAGGATTATAGACTGAATTTGGATGTAATGGGGATATTAGTTACTATAATTTATTATCCCCTTAATTTCTAGAGGAAGGACATCTAGTTTTATAAAATTTCTGATATGAAGCTAAAGGAATGTAAGTCTACAAATTACTATATCTGTCCCTTAGTACACATGGGGTATTGCTTCCAGGATCACCCATGTATATCCAAATCTGTGCATACTCAATTCTCACAGTTAGTTCTGGGGAATCCATATCTCCAAAAAGTTATCCTGTATATAAGCTTGTTCTGGGTCTCATGAATACTATATTTTTGATGCGTGAAAAAATCCACGTACGTGTGGACCCAGGCAGTTCAAACTTGTGTTGTTCACGGATCAACCGTAATTTCAGAACAGTTTCCTACACACTGCTTATTACTATTTGGCATGATTTCCTTATTGTGCACACAGCTATGGGCAAACTTTTCATTTTTATGCCTATAACCCACCTACCTGAAATATTCCTGAGTTTGGTTGAACCTGTAATACAGTATGTAATTCAGCCAATAAAATTCAGAAGGAACTTTGCTGGTATAGAACAGAGAATATATATACCAGTTTATATATTTATCTGTTTATCTGAAAGATAAAAACTTTCAGAGCTAGAACTCTCCAAAACCAAACAAAAACAATCACCCCAAATTACATAGAATATCAAACTTTTTCTCATAAGAATGATTCCTCCCTCACACTTGTGATCTCTTCATTATCTGCCCTGGTGAACTGACACATCATTGAGAAAAATAATCTTAAAATTGAGTGGTCTTTTCCTGTGGTCCTTTCATTCATGTTGACTTTTTCCTTATCATTCATATAAGCCCCTATAGATTAGTAGTCCTCAAGTTTTATTTTCTATCAGAATCAGGTGGTGTGCTTGTTTAAAGCTTCATTCACAAAACTTTCAATTTAGTGGATGATTCCTCTATGTCTGTCAAGACTACATAATACATTTTTTTCCCAAGGATAGGACACCCCACATTTAGAAGAGGATGTTCCTGCAACATGCCCAGAGGACAGAAGGAAGTATAAAGACAAGGTGTTTTCTCGAAGTCCAATAACATAACATGGCATAAGATTGGAAAGTTTATCAGGATTTGATTACTCTGCCTGCATCTGAATATTTCTCTGAAAGCATATGAATAAGATAATAAAAAGAAACATACAAGACACTTAAAAATTCTTCCTTAGTTGCAGAAACTTGATGTGTTGTGTAAATTAAATATCTTTTTTTTTTCCCCCACTGGAGACAGAAAGTCTCACTCTGTTGCCCAGTTTGGAGTGCAGTCACAAAATCTCAGCTCACTGTCACCTCCTCTTCCCTGGATCAAGCAATTCTGCTGCCTCAGCCTCCAGAGTAGCTGGGATTACAGGCATGTGCCACCATGCTTGGCTAATTTTTGTATTTTTATAGAGATGGAGTTTTGCCATGCTGGCCAGGCTGGTCTCGAACTCTTGATGTAGGGTGATCCACATATCTCGGCCTCCCAAAGTGCTGGACTTACAGACATGAACCACTGTGCCTGGCCTGCAGTTCCTTTGTACTCAAGTGCTTTGCATGCATGGCTATACACTAGTGATGGAATGGGAGATTTAAAATAACAGAATAGGTTTAGTGTTAAGCTTTTCTTGGAGGTAGGAGAACAGAGCAATAATGAATGTACATTAAACCATATGTTTCATGGGCCATTTAAAAAGTTTATAATTCAATTTTATTTATTTCATACTGTCTTTTTTCTCATTGTTCTACACTTTCGGCTTTCCTGCTGTAAAGGGAGCCTGAAGCAGTCTGCTCTAGTCTTGAGAAGCTTTGGTGACTATTACACTTTTAGTGCGTCTGTTGCTCTAAATTTTCCTTTCCCAGGTAAAACAATGTTCCATTATTTTAAAATCTTCTCTAGTGATGGCTTCATGGATTTCTTGTATTTATTTTCTACTTCAGTATCTAAATGTTCTTTTAGAATCACTGCTCTAGTACCAAAGTGATTTTTGTTCCTATTTGAAATCACATTTGTTCTACATGTCTAATTAAGTTCTGCTTGTCTTTATAAACATCGGTTATGGGTTACCACATAAACCAGGGCAGAGCATGCTTTCAAAAGTGCAATGATTATTATGGCTATATATTATCTTCTCGTAACATATTTGCTTCATGTCTTGCTGCTAAATATTCAACATTTTCCAAAATATGCCTTATCTATCCTAATGCATTGAAAAATAAAGCATCAACCAAAACTAGGATTTAACTTTTTGAGTATGGTAGATTAGAAAGTTGACAGATAAATTAAATCTCATTGGGTTACATAGAGTTTTATTTATATGAATATTTCTATACGTATTACAAAAATATATTTAAAGCATCAAAAACATAGCAGAGAGTCAAAACAAATTTTCATTTGTAACTTGTAACTTTATATTCTAAAACTGCCAATGCACACGAGACTCATACACACTTTGGAATGGGGCCCTTGAAGCTGCATGAATTTTATAATAAGAATTATCTCAGATAAAGAGATACTGAAAAATCCTTACCAACTGCATTTTTAGAATCAGCATTTTTAAGTATATGTAATTCAAAAATTACTTTCAATGATGTCATATGTAAATTAGATACAATGTAAAGTGCTTTTTAAAAATCACATAAACTTATGATAGTCTTTTGTCATGTGCAGTTCCTCTATTGCTAAACGCTAGGAAAATTTTCAAAGAATAAGATGTCATACAAATTGATCTACAGTCCAGGCGCAGTGGCTCGTGCCTTTAATCTCAGCACTTTGGGAGGCTGAGGCGGGCAGATCATGAGGTCAGGAGTTTGAGACCAATGTGGTCAGCATGGTGAAACCCAGTCTCTACTAAAAATACAAAAATTAGCTGGGCATGGTGGCACATGCCTGTAATCCCAGCTACTGGGGAGGCTGAGGCAGAAGAAGAGCTTAAACCCCAGAGGCGGAGGTTGCAGTGAGCCAAGATCGTGTCACTGCACTCCAGCTTGGGCAACAGAGTGAGACTCTATCTCAAAACAAACAAAAAATCAAATCACCCTACTAGTTAAATACTATCTTATGCTGTTAGCCTTCTATTGCTATGCATAGAATGCTATCTATGTTGCTAGTGTCCACTTGTTTTGTAATAGCACATTGCCTTGTTGTGATATATTGTAACACATATTGGCCTCCAAAAAAAGAAAAAAGTAGGTCACTTACATTTTTTAAAATGTAGTATGTTGTCTCAAACCTAAATATCTAAAATTTCTTGGATCATTATCATTTTAATATCATGCCTGAACATGTTTCTCCTGAGAGGCATTATCCTATTAAAATCATCAAACATACTGGACAATAATGTAGGTAATTCATTTGTCTAATCAATTTCATTCATAATACTCTAAAAAATCTTCAAAAAAAAATAAATAAAAAATAAAAAATCTTCAAATGTTTTCAGAATTACATGACTACAGCTTAGAAGTATTGTGTTACTAAACTTGTATTTAGGGATTAATGAACAATATAATTTTGTAGAGTTACTAAATTTTCTAATATTTAATGTTTACTTTGGACAATTGTAATTATAGAATGATAAAGTGACAGTTGAGTGAATCAAATTGTGGATTTTATGGACAGACACTTGAGTTCATACTTCAGAATGCAGATGAAAATTACAGTTGATATCAAGGCAGGTTGTGCATGTTAAAATGAGCCCCACAGTGTATATGTATCTCTTCAGGAGTCAGCTTTTCTTAACTGGAAGTCAGGTCTGCACTTGTAGTAGAAGACTGACAGGGGAAGCCCTTGATCTGTAAAGTCATATTCTCACTCAGAACTGAGCATAATATTTGGAATCCTGATTTTGTAAAAAAAATAAAAATAAATAAAGTCTTATGTGGCTTATTCTGCTTCCTTGTGATACAATGCTTAATCTGGCCCAGAACTCTAATCCTTG
>CAUYQU010043967.1:0-85128 GCA_963574635.1 Cheracebus regulus
GATGGGACACCTGTGCCAACTGTGGCATGAGTGTGGGTGAAACACTGGCACATCACAGATCGGGGTAGGAGAGCTCAGAGATGATCCCGCACAACCCAGCCTTCGCATGTGGAGCATGAGGCTCAGAGATGTTTGCACAGAAGAACTGGATTCACACACACACACACACACACACACACACACACACACACACACACACACACACACAAGCACATGCACACATGTACACATGCACGTGTACACTCACATACATGCACACACATGCACTCGCACACACACATAAGCTCACACATGCACATGCACCCGTGCACACACACACATGCACGCCCTGCTTTGCACATTCCAAATCCTGTTTCCTTTCCAGGAGTGAGACTCAAGACTCAGCTTTTCGTCTCTTAGAAGTCCATTCACAAATGAACCAGATTCATCTCTGAGTAAGAAAGGAAAAATCGGCAAAATTGCCCTGGGCTGATGAGCATCAACAATTAGAACATTGTCCAAAACAGATCCTACAAAATAACCATGGAGACACTCCAAAGCAGGAATGTTGTTGTTGAAGAGGAAAATGGAGTGGCCAACGAGTATATTCGATCGCCCAAATCCACAGGCCCGTGGTACCCAGCACTGTGGTGAGTCTGAGATCTAGCTCTGCAGTGGTCGCTTGGGAGAAGAGCTATTGCGGGCTTTCTCAGCCATCAAACCCCTCGGCTTTTGGTAGGGATTAGTTCCCCTAGAGACACAACCTGTCTGACCTGGCTCGCATGCATTTCATGAACAAACAAGAGTGTGGTAGTCAGTTTCACAAATGGTCTGTGCCGCACCCTGCAGAGCATGCTCCTACCATCCTCAGCGTCTCCATGGCCTGTTAGGTCTGCTCCAATTCATGCACTGCAAGTCTCCCCAATGTAACTGGCAAGGGTTCTGCTACTATAATTTCAAGGGATAAAAGGAGTTGCCAGGTCATTCATTTATTTTAATAAACTTTTTTTTTTTGAGACAGAGTCTCACTCTGCTACCCAGGCTAAAGTACAGTGGCACACTCATGGCTCACTGCAGCCTGGACCTCCTGGGCTCAAGTAATCCTCTCACCTCAGCCCGCAAAGTAGCTGGGACTACAGGTGTGTGCCACTGTGCTTGGCTATTTTTTTTATTTTTTGTAGACAGAGCCTGACTATGTTGCCCAGGCTGGTTTCAAACTCCTGGGCTCAAATGATACTCCCACCTGACCCTCCCAAAGTGCTAGGACTGCAGGCATGAGCCACCATACCCAGCAATAAACAATTTTTAAAAAATAATTTATATTCGCAAAAAAGTTGCCAAGATAGAATAGAGAATTCCCTGAGAACCCATATCCAGTTTCCCCTACTACTAATATCTTACATTACTGTATTTGTCACAACTAATGAAGCAATATTGACACATCATTATTCAAGTCCACACTTCATTCAGATTTCTTTAGTTTTCATCTAATTTCCTCTTGATGTTGCAGGATTCCATCCAGGATGCAACATTACATGGATATCATGTCTCCTTAGGCTCCTTAGCCTGGCAAGTTCTCAGGTTTTCCACTTTTTAAAATAACCTTGACAGTTTGTAGGATTACTGGTCAGGTATTTTATAGAACGTTCCTTGGTTTGGGTTTCTATGATGTTGTTCTTGTAGTTAGACAAGAATTCATGGGTTTCAGAGAGTAAATATAAAGGAAAAGTTTTCTTCTATTCCTCTTACCACCATTCAGGGTTATTTGGTTGCCTCCTGTTACAGAGTTTATAGTTGTACCTACCAAGGAAGAGCAGGAATAAATGGGCCAATATCATCTTGTCTGGACCAGAAGTACACCTTGTTCCATAGGACTATATATGTTACATAAATTGATACTCCCTATGGTTAAGAAATGTGGTTTTACTTGAACTGTGGGGATTTGTGGTAGTACCATGTAGGAGGAATGGTGGGTACTCCAATAGCTAGAAATGTCATGTTGAAATCAGCAGTTTTGCCAATATGTTCAAGCCCCTCAGTAAGCTAGTTACCGCATTTTAGTTCTAGGCATAGACAACTGGATGGATGGAAAAATCAACTTAAATATCATAGGAAAAATGTCACTAATTCAATAAGTCATTCTATTATAAAAACACATGCACATGGCTGTTCATTGCAGCAATATTCACAATAGCAAAGACATGGAGTCAACCTAAATGCCCATAAATGGTAGACTGGATAAAGAAAATGTGGTACATACACCATGGAATAGTATGCAGCCATAAAAAAGAACAAGATCATGTTCTTTGCAGTGACATGGATACAGCTGGAGGACATTAACCTTAGCAAACTAACGCAGGAGCATAACCAAATACCACGTTTTCACTCATAAGTGGGAGCTGAATGATGAGAACACATGGACATATGGAGAGGAACAGCATACATTTTGGCCTGCTGGACGGTGAGGGAGTTGGGGGAGGGATAGCATCAGGAAGTATAGCTAATGACTCCTGTACTTAATACCTAGGTGATGGGTTGATGGGTACAGCAAACCACCATGGCACACGTTTACCTATGTAACAAATCTGCACATCCTGCACATGTACCCCTGAACTTAAAATGAAAGCTGGAAACTTTAAAAAGTAGCACTAATTCAAACCACCAGCTTATCATTTTTGAGAATGAAAGAAGAGTCAAAACTCCAGGATCACAATATTCACATTGTTTTGTGTTATGACCCTAGTAGAATGTATCAAGAGTCATTTTCATTTAAGTAGCTCAAGTAATATTCTCTAGAAAGTGGGTTTTAATGCAGCACAAACATCCTTTGCTTTTATTTTAACAGGTTCTCTTAACTTCCCAGCAAGCTTTGGAAAACACTCTATTTAGAAACAACCATGCTTATGTGATATTTGCTGCATTTTGTTTCTCCCTCTTTTCTCACTGTTAAACAGCAAGGAAACAAGCTAGAACGCTTTAATCTTGTTATCTTTAACATACTAGATAACATTTCTATATGAAGCAAGCTGTAGCCACCTCCCATCTCATGAGCATCACTGCAGACGTAGGTGTGGTGGGCATAGATGTGCACTGCCCAGATCTCTCTTCAAGAAGACCTCCTGCTAGAAATGTGAAGACTGACGGCCCTGACTTGCTGCATCTTTGAATTTGCCACAGCATTCAAACCAAGGCCATGCTTCCGCTCGGCTTAGATAGAGCATGGCAGGGATACTGGAATAGCACTATTTTGGCCGAGTAAGGATTCCTCTACTGGGCAATACTGGCCCAAGAACTTCCCATCAGCCTGCCTGAGGTTTTCTCAGGACTGTGCTATGGTCTAAAGGTCTTCCTACCCAATCCTCCATCCTTCCCTCTCTCCTTTGAAAGATATCAGACCGGCATTTTGGCCTAAAGTGTCTCCCCACTGTCCCATCTCCTTTTGTCCTTCAAAGAAATTTCTCCTGATGAATCTCTTGTACACCTAATCCTATCCTAGTACATGCTTCTCAGAAGACCTAGCCTGACATATTGGGGTTATTCTGACCAGCAAATGAAGTTGAACCATTTGCAGTTCAAGAAAAGATGAAATTCTCATGGGTGGGTGAAGCAATTAGAAAGAAACTCTGTGATTGGATATTTAGAGTTGGTTTCTCTTGAAATAAATTGCTCTCTGCTCACAGATAAAAACTTTTGTTTTTCTAACTCTTCATTGAAGTATAACAGATGTACAGAAAAATGCGTAAGTCATGAGTATACAATTCAGTGGACATTTACAAACCGAACACACCCACAAAACTACCACACAGATGAAAAAAACAGAATATGACAAGCACCCCTGAAATCTTCCTTGTGTTTCCTCTCAACTACTACACCCCAAAGATAATTATAATGCCTGGTTTTTAACACAGAGATCACTTTTACCACCTTTGGACCTTTCTATTAATGCAATCGTGATACGCATCTTTGTGTCCAGCTTTTTCGATTAGCATTATGCTTGTGAGATTTATCCATGTTTTCCATGCAGCAATAGTTTTTTCATTCTTATGGCTGTAGCTCAAAATCTGTCTTAACTCTAAGTCTTGTGAATGTGTCTTCAAGAACTAGATTGGAAATGCCCAGCTGGAGTGTTTTATCATGCTAAATTTTCACTTGACTTTCCATGATTCAGTGAAGACAGTTTCTGTCTCTTCTCTTGAAACACTATTTCACAAGTCCTGACATGTAGAAAATGTTCCTAAGAGTCTGAGTTTTCTTTCTCAAGAATCATTTTTAGGTTATCTAATTACTCTCCCTGGGACCATTATATTCTTCCAATGATGGAGGACTATTGTTCCCTCTTAGTCATCCTTTGGCTGTAGTGTTTTTCTTTTTACGTTTGTAGAACAACTTTTGAATGTCTTCCCATCTTCTGCCATCATTTGGAAATTCAGGTCCAAACCCATCAGCAAAACTCCAGGGACCATGTATTATTCTCTTCCCTGGTATTCCCAGGTTAGATCCAGCATTGTCTTATCGAAAACACAAGGCCACCCTTGAGAACAGGATGCTAAGAGGGGAGAAAGTCAACCAATCCTTAATGACTGTCTTGGAACTTGAAGGCATGTATAGCCACCCTCCAGATCTTTATCAACCACCTCCCCCACACCACCCCAGCCAGGTTTCCTACAATTCCTCATATGGGCCGAAGAACAACTGTGTTTTGAATCACTTTTCTTCCATGTCTAAAGATGCAATGGCTCCCAGGCAGTTTTCTAAAGGGAATTTTGTTCTGAGCTTTTTCTAGCCACTCTGAATTATTTCTTCAGTTCCATTATTTTTTTATCACAACCTTCAATTTGGGCTCAGAACATAAGCCTTTGAGAATGGTTGCCATAACTGAGGATCTACTCCATACAGAGTGGTTTTTAAACCTTCTCTATAATCTATGAGCTTTCAATATATATATCATGGTTTTGTTTATCAAGACAAGGAAAGCAAGGCCCAAAGATGTTAAATGCCCTGCCTAAAGACACACAGTTACCAAATGGCAGAGCTTGGGTTCACACTTAAGTCTTTGGCTTCTAAATTCATTCTTGTTTCACTATCCCATTGCACTGTTCTTCCCTCAGGCTCAGTCATCTACCGGTTTTTTCAGTTCTCCATCTGCTCCCCACATTGCTAACACTCATGTGTGCAAGCATGAACAGGCACACCCCAACACACTGTGCCTCATTCTTTTTTGATACAGTTTCTTCCTTCCTCCATTCTTCTTGCCCTGAGGTCAAAATTATCTAAGAGAATACCCAGTGCTCCAAAGCATTATGGCCCAGTAAACGAGAACCTAGATTCAGAAATCAGACCATTTGTGGATGAGTCCTGGTTCCCCCACTTACTAGATATAAATATCTTAGGCAATTTACATTATCTCTCTAAACTTCTGTTTTCTCATCTTTAAAGTGAGAATAATAATAGTACCTTTCTCACGGGGCTATTGTAAGGGTTACATAAGATTATGTAAGTAAAGCTCTTAGTACTGTGCACATAGTCAATGATAAACATTTTTCTTATTACTCTGTATCACATAAAGTCAGGAAATAATGATTAGTTAATGGTGGTCAATGTGTGGTTCCTAAACCTGGATTTTGGTCTGAGCCATCTGCTGGGCTTTTGGGAAAGACTTTTTCCTTGATCCTTCTCCTAGAAGTTCTGATTCCATAAGATTAGGTTAGAGCCCTGAACTCTGCATTTTAAAACATTTCCATGTGACTCAGGTGTTCAGCCAGATTTGGAAACCTCTGACCTAGAGCAGAATTCCTCAAAGGCAATGATTTCAGAAAGTAAAACTGGGTCATCTCAGAGCAATACCCGGTATCCCAAAATCTCTCCTCTTAGGCTATATGTCCTCTCTCATGCAAAACAATATCCTGCCCATAAACACAGGACACACACACACCCTACTCACACACCACAGCCTGAATTCAGCCATGGCCAGGGCTGGATTCCAGAGAAGGAAGACCACTATCTCATTAACTGGCATTAGAGAGGCCCAAGGGAAGCCCTGTGTGGTGGTTTTGGGAATGGGAGATCTCGCCAGAAGGCTGATCACAACCAGCAGCTATCAAGTCTTTCTGAACTTCCATATGACCAAAGACATGCCTAACATACTTGCTTCTCCATTTGTAAGACAGCTTTCAAAACTGGCCCCACCTCTGTAATCAATAGGCCATTAGCAAGGCAAAAATTGGAGAAAGTGTTGAAATTATGGGATTCCAAGTCATTGTCATTTCCACAAATGCATAATCAAATGTCACGTCCTTCCCACACAAGAAGTCCCTGCTCTCCTCTCTTCTCGGTGATGACTCTCCACTTTCCAGTGTGTACACAGTCAGTCTCCATCTTCATACTTTGTGGTGGGGCAGGGGTCCAAGCCGATGAATTGCAATTTTATTGGGTTAATGCAAAAGTAATTGCGGTTTCTTCCATTGAAAGTAATGGCAAAAAAACATGCAATTACTTTTGCACCCATCTAGAAACCTGGGGGAAGTCTGTGAGTTCTGAGGTGGTATAATGAGGAAAGTGCTCTGGGGCTTCCACATTTTCTCAGGAGTAACACCAAGCACTCATTTGAGAGCAACCATGGGAGTTAACTTTCATTCAAAAATGGCTCCATTCAAAAATGGTCCCGTTGATTTCAATCAACCTGAAGGGCAAACCAAGGCTTGGAAAAATAGCTGTTCCATCCCAGCTGATACACCAGCCCCAGGTGCTTTGACTCAGATTGCAGCTGGGATTTGTTTTCCTGTGAAGAGGCTGTAGCAACTGCTTTTATCATCTACTCTAAGTACAAATAACAGCAGGAAATCAGGCAGCACAGGCAAAATTAAGCTCTGTGACAAATGATTTGGTTTCTTTTCGTTAACAATCATGATTTGACCTGAACTGCCTCAATTAAGTGATTGGGGGGAGGTGCCCTTGGTTTATTCTATTATATGCAAGAGAGAGAAAGAGAGACAAAGTGAGACAAAGAAATAGAGTTGAGAGAGAGAGAGAAAGATGAAACAGAAAAGATGACAGGATGTTAATTCGGTGTGGCATATGTAAGTATGATTTAGACTAAGTAGATGGGGTACCGCATGATTTCAGTCTTTCCACCCCCCATTCCTCACTCTAATATTCCAAGAAAGATCACAAACACTGTATTATGAGAGCTCATTATGCCAATGTGTCCATTTGATGAATGGTGTCACTGATTAATGAAGACTTGAAACAATTGGATTCTGACGCAAAAGAAGTACACAGCTTTTAAGGACCAAAAAAAAATCAAATAATTGGCAATCCTCCTGCCTAAAATTCTCTCTTCCATGTTTCAGTCTCTAAAAAATATATCTTTTTACATCATTGGTATGTCCCTGTTCATAGACACATTGCTCGCAAGTAATAAAGCTTGTGAAACCAAGTTGAAGAGACTCTTCTCAATTTTACCCTTTTAGTCTTGAAACATGAAATACCATTTTCCTAGGCTGCCCATGTGGCTGAGATGCGCTGCACAAGTTACAACTTGTAGGAATTAAAGACAGAATATGGAGGAAGATAATTATGTACCCTCATCTTGCTCACCGAGCCACTGAGGTACTGGTAGAGCAATATTATGCTGACTAGTGGTTGTTTTTTGTTTTGTTTTGTTTTGTTTTCAGGAAGCTTATTTTTTTTAACTTTGTATTTTGGAATAACTTTAGACTTACAGAAAAGTTGCAAAAAAAATTGTAGACAGTTTGTGTATACCTTTCACCCAGCTTTGCCTAACGTTAACATCTTATATAACCGTTAAATAATTACAAAAAACAGAAAAATAACATTAGTTCAGTACTACCAACTGAACTACAGACTTTATTTTCATTTCAACAGTTTTTCTGCTAATTTCCAAGATCTGCTTCTCCTTAGGCACCTTCAGTGTGTGACAGCTCCTCTATCTTTCCTTGTCTTTTCTGACCTTGAGACTTTTGAAGAGCACTGGTTAGTTTATCTTACAGAATGTTCCTCAATTTGGGTTTTTCTGATGTTTTCTCATATTAGATTGAGATTATGCATTTTTGGAAAGAATGCCATAGAAGGGATACTGTGCCCTTCTCAGGGCATCATACCAGAATATCCATGAGGTTGACATGCCTGATTATTAATGATTTTAACTTGGTTTAGGCCCTCCTGATTATTAATGATTTTAACTTGGTTTAGGTGTGTCTGCAGAGCTGTTCCACAGTAAAGTTACTATTCTTTCCTTTGTAATTAAAAAAATACCTTGAGAATGATAACCCGCTTCTCCTCAAATATTCATCCACTAACTTTCACTCCCATCAGTAGACCATGCTTTGCAGGCAGCTTTTAAAGAACCCCACCAGTAGTTGTCCAAAGAGCCTTTAGAAATAAGACTCTGGGAGGTCGAACACACTGTGGGAATATCAATTAAACAGCTGTGTACAGGAGGCATTTCTCTCGCTGAACAAATGCAAGTACCAGGCCTTAAGACACCAGAAATTTGTGTTGTTCTATTTCCTGGCCTGGGATTGGTTGAAGAAGAAGCCTCTAAATCTTTAGAAAACATGGAGAGGCTTAGCTTCTACTGGAGAAAATATACTCATTCATTTCTCCCCTAACAAGAAATAAAATATACCATTAAATTTTCCCATATGACTTTGACCTTATTCACACCCCAAATAACTTCCCAATTGGCTTATGTCCTTTAGTTTGCAGGTGACAAACACCCTCACCTAAATTATCACTGCCACCTCCATATGAGAAAACCTGAAGAGTCTTTTCTGTTATCCTTCTAGGACTTAGAGTAGTTCCAAGTATATTTTTTTGTTTTTTTAAAGAATTTGCCAATGTCATTGATGAACTGACTATCACCCATCTCATGAGGAATGAATAGCCAGATGCCTTGAATGGCTCTTGGCCTTTTCCAGGCATACTAAAGGAACCTCAGTCTGAGAGATGTCCCTGCAAACTATTTAATCCAGAAACAAACTCCTTTGTTAAAATAAACCTATAGAATTAAGTCACTGCCAGAATAAAAAGGAAGTTCTGATAAGCCCAGGCCTTTGACTGAGAAATTCTCTGCAAGTGGAGAGAACACAATTTTGATGTGTTCCACGAGGCAGAAATAAAGAAGAATTAGACTGGAGTCTACTTAGACTGAGGTCTTCCTTTTATGACTTGTCGTTAAATATGCCTCTGATCTTGGGGACTATTCTGGGTGGTGGCTGTATCCGTATACTGTGCAACATCACATGTGGAGCTGCCCCTTCCAAAATTCCTTCCTAGATGATCCAAGTCACAAATTTCACTCCTCCAACCCCAGAGGCAAAGGTAGTTCAGTGACAGGAGACTGTTCTAGAATAGCTGAGAGCCTCTCATTCACCATCAGACTTAGGACTCCCAGTGACCAGCAGTAAACACTTCAGAGTGGATGCTCACCCAAGGGCACATCCTACAATATGAACTCTTCTTGCCAAGTAAAGATAATGCTGCTGGCCATTAAGATGTGCCCTAAGTTGCCTTAGGAATAGTGATAGGAAAGTCCCTCACCCAGCCTTTCAATGAGCCCCACTTGTAACCATCAGTACACACTTGTGACGTGGCTGGCTGGACTGGCCTGACTGAGTAGGACTAACCAACAGCAAAGAGCACTGTTTCTGCAGGCCCATTTGGAAAGCAAGACTTTGACTGCCTGCCCCATCCAAGTGAGTTTATTGTCCCAAACCATTTGTCAGACTCCTACATCAGTACTTTATAAAGGACATGTCATTGATTTGATGAGGGGATGCCTGAAGGGAAGCATTATGAATTACTATTTCCCTTGCGAGTTGGTTTTGAAAAATCTTGAGGCCCCAGAAGGTGTTGACCACCTCAGTTTATTTGTTTTGGAAGTCAGCAGTTGAAGATCGTGGGCATGCTGGGGAATGGAGAGTGCAGACTTTTTAGAGGAAAAGAAGAAAGGGGTCGGGGAAGGTTAATCACAGTTACTGGCACCTGATCCGTGCCAGTTAATTTCATTTATGGAAATGTTGACTCTTCACGACAGCTCTACAAGTTAAATCCAGTACTACCAGTTTCTTTCAGATTTGAAAACTGAGACCAAGATAGGTTGAAAAACCTGGAATAAATCAGGTTCCAACATGGGTTGGTTTAACTCCAAAGCTTATTCCTTTTCGATTGCCACATTCTGTCTTTCTGGAGCCCCTCCCCACTTTACCCACGACTTCAACAGCAGTGGACTGGGAGCAAAGTGGACAAACATCCTTTCTGTACATGCTGACCCTGTTGGGGGTGTCCTTCTAGACATGGCTTCTAGAACCATGGCTCTAGTTAGAGGACGCACTGTTGGAAGCCACCTCTACCTACTGTGGGCTCCTCTCTCCCTCTCCTTCAGGCGGAAATATAAATGCATCTCCTGGTTTATTCACACATTCTCTGAATAGTAAAATGACTTGTACGGCAGCCCTTCTGGGCCTTCTGTATTTCTCCTGACAGCTCTAGGTGGAGCTGAACACTCTATGAATTGTTCTGAGAGCTGATACGTAAAATCAACACCTGGAGAATTGCCCAGCATTGGCCGGGAACTCAGCATATCCAAACCACTTAAAACCCCATAGAAAAACTGAGAATTTGTGTTTCTCCTTCTCTCCTTTTTACTCCTAATTTTCCTCCTCTCCAGTGGATAAACAAAATCTTTTATGTTCTCATCAAAACACACATCATTAACTGCTAATCAACTCAAGGCTCAGAAATCCCCGAGCAAACTCTCAGTTTTCAGAAATGCCAGCAAGAAATAAAGTACTGTTGATAGAGCCTTGGCTAATGGGACCAGGTTAATCTCATGGGGCTCCAGGTGCCAGGGACAGTGCCATAAAGTTAGATCAACAAGTAAGCCTTCTGTTTGCGGATCATGAAAGACAGACAGAGCCCTCTGGTTCTTAGGTGTTAATGCCTTTCACTCACCAGGGTCACGAGGGCTGGGAATGCCAAGAAAACAGAGTAAGGAGACCAGAGCCCCCTAGTCAAGGGCAAATGAGGGCCAGCGAGTCTGGGAAAGGAGACACAAGTGGTCTGAGAAGGGCAAATGAAGCCCCTGGATTGAGCCAAAGGAAGCTGACTAACTGACTACTGCAGATATAGAATAGTTTCAGGTCCAGTTCTGGCCTAGACAGGACCGGCTTCCCAAAACAGAGCACTGTGCTTTCCTTGCCATTAAAGAAGTCAGCAGGCTTGGGGGCTATTATGTAGACAGTAGGAGGCCCTCACTATGGCTCTTTGGACTGGGGCAGGTGGTAGGCTTATGAAGGAAGATTCCATGAGATGGGCAAGGACAATGGAGGAGAGAAATTGGGGCCATGCCAAGGCCATCCAACAGATCTGCAATTATGTGGACAGCAAGACAGAAGGACCTGCCCAAACTACCCATAGAATGCCAAAGGGTCCTGGCAATTCCATTTAATTTAATTCAACAAGAGTGATCGGATTATCCTATGGCAAAGTGCAGGGGATACTAAAGTGGGAGACATCGTGTACCCTTAGCAGCCCTAGATTTATGATTCATAATTTTTATCCTAACCATGGCCTCACAATCCACAAAATGTGGAAGGGAGCCATGCTGTCAGGGGTGAAATTGAATCATGGCAATTTGAGGCTGGTGAGGAGAGTGAAGCGTTTATCTAGTAACTGAGTCTAGCTGGCTTTCAGGTACAGCAGCATTTCTGCTGTCTCTTAATGATGCCAACAGGCAGTGTGGCAGAGTGGCTAAGAGCATGGACGCTAGAATTACATTTCCTGGCTTTATAATCCCAGCTGTGCCTCTTACTGCTACATAACAATGGGCAAGTTACTTACCCTCACAGTGCCTTTGTTTTCCCATCTGTGAAATGGGATAAACAGCGGTACCTACACTTGAGAGTTGTCATGAAGATTAAATGAGTAAATCCAGGATGACCCAAAAGTGTTAGTGCTTTTTTGAAGCTTTAATAACCTCAGAAGTATAAATGCTACAAACTTACAAAAACCATCATCCAAACGTTAAATTATTCAAACTTATTTTGCACTTCTTTAGTCTTGTGAGTTCATTTTGTATATTATGGAAAGCACCTGGAACAGTGCTGGAAATATAGTAAATGTCTGTTGTTATCCTCACATGCATTCAGCCTGGAAAGCTATACTTTACCCTCTTTTATGTGGAAAATGAAAGATCTGGGGCTCCCTCTTTGGCCAATGTTGAGGATTTGCTCTATTTCTACCGAAGTTAGGATTCCATTCATTGGGAATGAATTTTCACTAGGGACGTTTCTGCATCTCTACTTGGCAGCATCTGTGGTTGAGAGTCATGCTGTTCAGAGAAGGGGCAGATGGGTTAATTCTGAACAAAACTTTCTTAGGACTAGGAGAGCTCTAAGACCTATCATTTAAAGCCATAGAAGAAAGGTCTTAAGCAAAATGTCATTTTACGAAATCTTTTTCTACCAGCTTCTAACATCTACAAGTGGTATGATTTGAATGGCATCAAAACGTGTGCCCCCTCACACCAAAAAGTATAGCCCCAGTAGCCTATTGCAATGCCTGAAATTTCACGTTTACAGGCTCACTCTCAGATGCAGACACCCCAGGGAGCGTTAAGTGCTTTGAGTCATCGACACTGGAGTGTGAGTTTGTTTAATCAGCTGCTTTACCCTAACAGCTAGCTGAGTAGCTTGGAGGGAAAGAAAGGTGATTCTAATTGTGGCAGAGGAAGGGTGAATTTGCAAACCCGGGGCACTGCCCTGGAGAGGACACGGTTGCTCCAAGGCTCCAAGGAGCGCTCTTGGAAGAGTGGGCACCTGTTAGAGAAGACGAGACAGACATTCTGGAGAAGGAAGGCCCAGACAGGGAAGAGCTAAAGCCTTGAAATCATACAAGCTGTCTTCCTTTATACCCCACATGAATTGCAGCAAAAATGGTGAGCATTATAGTCAATGCATCATGAATGATGAAATTATTAATGGCAATATCCTTCCATAAGAGGGTTACAACTGGACAGAAATGTTAAATTTTACCATTGAGTGTTCCTAAATTCTCGTTTGCTTGTTTGTTTGCATCCCAAAAGGATTACTAGTCCCTCACCATAAACTTGCAAAGTAATTTATATTCTTCACAATTAGGTTCCCTTAAGAAGAATCCCTCAGTAATGTAATTAAAAATGAAAACCTTAACTCCTCATCTTGCAAATGCAATAGTAACATTTCCTGGATAAGACATAACATTTCAAGCTTCTTTTTAATTTCGTCTTATGCATAAGATGGTGCTTTAGTGGTAGATGTTAATTGCACTAAAATGATAATACAAAACCACCAGCAACTCGTGGCCATATCTCTTATACTTGCTCAGATCAATGCTGTGATTATAATTAAGAATGCATGCTTGTGTCTGGGATAAATCTTCATATTGTGACATGTAAAGTAAGATTTAAGGTAATTATTTTCTTTCTAATCTACCCCTAAATCAAAGAAGAATGTGTGGAAATACTTTTTTTGGAAATTAAGGATATAGTGACTCGTCCTTAGCTAGAAGTCACTTATTTGGCCCATGTAAACTTTAGGGTCAGTTCCCTGACCCTTAAAGCATAAAGGAGATAATGTCAGAGGGTGAGGTTGTGCAACACAATTGTGTGGTCTACAAAAAGCCAAAGGAAACATGTTTTTGTGGAGGCCCAAGGTGATGAGAGAGAACTGGGGAAATTAGGCAAAGTTCATTTGGAATTTGGAGTCTGTGTGGTGAGGTCACCACATTGAACATCTGAATTTCTGGTGAAGGCTCTGCTTTGCCTCTTCCCCGTGTGGTTTGGATTATGAAGGGTTGGATCTTTATTTCCTGCTTTCTTTTTAGGGGAAATTAATGAGCAAAGGAAGATGTGCACATGGGCAAGCCTCCCCAGGCTGCCCAGCGAACACAGAATGAGAGCATTTTATTCTAGGATTTTTGTTGTGTATATGTTAATCAGCTTGATTATGGTGATTATTTCACAGTGCACACATCTATCAAATCATCAAGTTGTGCACCTTAAATATATGCATCTTACTCTGGCTTTTCCAAAGGGTCGAGCGCAAGCTTTTTCACTTGCTTTGTTCCATGCTTTTGGAAAGTGAGGAACCCAAACAGGAAGCCATACCCCACTGGGAACGGTGTTCTCGCCAGTCCTCTACTCTCTCTCCAGAACTATGACTGGGTTGTATGCCATTTGAAACCCAGCAGGCGGAGTTTTTTAAATCCTCTACCCACCCTTCATCAGACTTGGAGCTTAAAAATCTACCTCATCCCTCTGCTTTTAACCTTCCTTTCCACGGAAGTTTCCAGAAAAGCTCAGCCAGGGAACTAAAAAAGGGGAATGTCCACAGGGTTTCCAAACAACAGCAACAATAAATTTAATAATTAAAAAAAACCATCACCCAAACATTTTAAAGTTAAAAACTGCCAGTGTTTTCCCTAGCTTGAGGCAAAAATGACTTTTTTATTACATGGGGGAAAGGAGCATGAAATCTCCCAGACTTTTGCCAAAGCTGAAACTCTCTGAGCATGCTTTGAGAAGGAGCAGGGTGTTGAGTGGGCCATGGAAAGCATGCTGTCTAATTGGAAGTGCATGGGTCTCTTTGGCTCCATCGTTCTGATATTCACCAAGATCTCCCCTGCTTGGTCCTCTTTCATTCCTAGGGGAGAGATCTCTGGCGTCAGCAGAGGTTCTTTTGTGGGGAGTGCACGATGAGTAGAGCACACGCACCATAGCTGACCAGAACTCTGACCAAGCAAGCCTTCTATCTCTTGCCTGGGAGTTCCTTCACAACAACTTCTTATGGATATTTAGATTATAGGAATTTCTATTTAGGAAATGAATGTATTCCAAACAGAAAAATCTTTGGGTTTGGTCTATGGGACAAAGACCACCTGGCTTCAAACCCTGGGTCTGACACTTTAATTTAATTAGGTCTGCTGAGGGTAACTTCTTGATCTGTAAGATAGAGCTAAGAAGGCCTAGGCTGCAGAGGGGTTCAAAAATTAGAGGGCATGTACATGAAGTATTGGCTGATCAAATACTGCCTTCCTGTTAACGTCAATGTTAAATTCAGAGATAAATCATGCCACGAGAAGGGTCCCCTCCTTCATGAATTGAATCGTTTGATGATTACAAAGTTATTCAGATGAGACTCAACCTCTCCAAATTTCAGAGACTTGAGCTTTTCAAAATTTCAAGAGTTTAGCTAATGAAGACCTTCTTAACTCCTGACTTTATACATTTTGTAAGAACAAATTGTCACATATTGCCTGTCTGTAATAACACAGAACATACTTGTTTAGTGGCCAAATTCCTCAACTTCCTTAGGAGATAGGTCAAGAGCTGGGAATCAGTATAGAAAGATCCCATGGAATATTGGTTCCACATATACTGGCCATACCATCTGGGATGTTAAGTCCCTGTTAGATAACAAGCAAAATAACCCAATTTTTCTATTTATTTTTTATGTAATTACAACTGGTAGAGTAAGAAATTTCCCAGGCATCTCCTTCGTGCACTATGTTGACAAGCACTTTGGGATGGATTAAGGTTTGTGACCCAATAAAGAGACACGGCTATGCAAATAGAAATACCACTCACCCCTGCACTTGCTCTCAGACACTGAACATTGATGCTACAGTGTTGATGTTCAATTTCCCTCAGAGGGTTCTTATCATTTTAAAAAATCACATTAATATAACTTGCAGGCAAATTAAGGTGCATCGAAATAGATAAATAAATTTGAAGGAAAATGAGCAGGAATGTTAATGTCCATTTGAAGCATACAAAGAGATGCTTGCTGGTGGGTCGTTTAAAAAGTAACATCCTTTTCTCCTGTAATGAGATTTGGCTTTTTCAGCAGTGAGACTCTTAGAAAGGAATGGGCAGTGCTGGGTGGTGAGGCAGTTAACAATTGGACATGCAGAGGTTACGAGCATAGATCTTTTAGAGACATAAAAGTATGAATCCATCTACGCTAATTGACTTTGAGCAAATTTCATACACCTCAGTTTTATCATCTGCAAAATGAGACTAATAGGTGCCTCCTTCCTGCAGTGGTTGTGTTGATGACCTGGGGTAATGCATGCAATTCAGCAGATAGTGGACACTCCATATTACATTTGCTATTATCATGTGACCTCTGGGGAAACAGGAAAGGCTTGGAAAACTTACAGTTTTGACACTTACGGTGGGACCCTAGATGACCATAGGGATTAGTTGGTCAGTAGGTCAAGTTCTGGGACATCACCTGAGGCTATAAGGAGCAGTCAGTGGCCTGGGCAAGCATAGTCCTGAAACTGACATGTCAGAGGGATTTGGCGGGGTCTGAGTGCTCCTTGCCCTGATTTATATAGCCTGAGCAGTACAGGTGGTCCAGGACCAGCTCCAGCTACACATTTAGCAGAAAATATTGCTGGTTAGAAAAGGAACTGGGATTCCTCAATGGAAAATGTTCTATTATCTAGTGTGAGGGACAAGATCCAATAACAATACCATCACTTTCTATTTGCATAATATTTTTAAAGTATTTTTGCAAATGTTACCTCATTTAATCATTTCATCTGTAAAATGGGGCCAAGAATGCTTATCTTATTATCACTGTTGACAGAGAAGGTTATAGAGAAGTTGAGAGGTTAAGTGACGTGCCCAAGGGTAAAGAGCAGGTCCGACAACAGGTCAAAGTTGTTGATGGGACAGAATATTTATGACTTCTGTAACGGACATCAAAATCTCAGTGACTTAACACATCAAAGACATTTATTTCTTGGCTCTGGAATAATCCAATATGGGGTCCCTATTCATTGGGGGAAATTGGGGATCCACATGGTGATTCAGAAATACAGGTGCATGTCATCTTGTGGCTCCGTCATCAACATGTGGCTTGTCTACATGAAACAAAAGTGGCAGGACACATGTGATAGGTTTCTTTGAGGCAGGCCTAGAAGTCATAGATATTTGTGCTCAGATTCTGTTGGCCAGAACTCAGCGACATGGTCCCTGAGAGTAACCTAGCCACAAGAGAGCCTGGAAAATAATGTCTAGCTGTGTGCCCAAGAATAGAACACAGGAATTGGGGAACACAGGAATGCAAGTCTGCTGTGATTTTTACTATACTATGTTCACACTGCAATTGATTTTTAATGAATTAACAGATCTACATGGCACAGTCAAAGGCCATGACACTTTACAGACCTTAATATGGAGAGAGATTGAAGACAATTGAAAGTTGCAAGAATGCAGGCTTAAAAGGTTGGTAGCAGGTTGAAGACACCATGATGGCATGTGCTATTGTGGAAAAAGTATTTCTTATCTCTTGGGGAGTCTCAGGGACATACCTATATATGATGACAGCCACTTTGAGCCAACTGCCTGAAGCAGGAGTCACAAAATTACCACGGGGGACTCTCTGCCTTATCACCATCTAAACTAGGACAAAATGTGAAGTGATGCCATTAACAAGAAGAAAATGTGGGCTCTGGCTTCTGGGTCCAAATATCAGGTTCTAATAAATGCTCCTCGAAGTTGGGGACTAGGCCTTTAATACCTGAAACCCCAATATTTAGTACAGAGCCTGATATAAAGTAGTTTCTCAATAGCATTTTGTTGGATGAAGGAAGTAAGAAAGGAAGATAGACATATTAAAGCTTATTTTGTCTCCACATCCTATTTTATGAGGTTTGGCACTTCACATTTGAATCGGTGAAAATGCTTGAATTCTCACTGGTGTTAGGGAGTGGGTAGCACCCATGTCCATTAATGAATAATTGAGAATTAGCAACAATCCAAGTCAATGGTGCTGTATCACAAAGTGAACTTTACATGTTTTCATAGGTGCAGTTTAATGCGGACTATTTATTATATTTTGTGATGCGTTTTGTAAAAGTAATAAAGATTTAGTAAAGCGAGCCACCTCCAGATTTCTGCTGGTAAATGTCGTTCCAAGTCTGCACACTCCCTCTGTTGCTGACTTTCAGATGCTTTACTGAGGGACGGCAGTGTGGTGAGGTGAAAGGAAAATACTGGAGCAAAGACTCCACAGACAGAATGGCAATGTGGGAAGGAAGCAACCCACCAGGAGGACTGTTTGCTGTGTTGACTTCCCCTCCAAATTAGCTCCCTTTGAAGTGATTTTCATAATCTGTGTTACCAAGGGTGTGGGTGTAAAAATTCCACTAACATGGGTCTCCTTGGAATCCATCCTTGATATTTTGCTGCAGGAGAATTTTTAAATAATGACTATATTATTTGAAAGCCACATTCTTAATTAATAAGAATAAAAATTAAAATCCACATAAAGTTCTGGCCCAAGATACATAACCTGAATCCAATCTTAAGGAAGTATCAGACAAACCCAAAACAAGGAACATTCTCTGAAACAATGAGATTATACTCTTCACGATAAGTCAATGTCATGAAAAACAAAGACAGACTGATGAGCTCTTCGAGATTAAAGAGGACTAAAAACATTACAACTGAATGCAATACTTGATCCTAGGTTAGGACATGGACAGTTTTTTTTTTTTAATTGCTCTAAAGGATAGTATTGAAACAATCAGCAAAATTTGAATATAGGTGCTCTACTAGTTGATGGTAGTATATCAATGATCAATTTCCAGAATTGGATAATTGCACTGTGGTTTTGTAAGAGTATGCCATTACATACTGAAATATTTAGAGGTAAAAGGTCATGATGGCTGCAAGTTAACCTCAAATGGTTCTGTAAATAATAATAATACATAATAATGTGCATACATATAGAGTGAGATTCAGGAGTGTTAGACTAACCAATACCCTGTCTCACTTATTACTTTTACTCATAATTATCTTATCTTCTGAGAAATGTTAATAGGTAAATCCAGGTGAAAGTTTATGGAAGTTCATTATACTGTTCCTGTCATTTTTCTGTAAATTTGAAATTTTATTTTCGCCAAAACTAAGGGTTAAAAAAACATACACACACTGTCCCCACCCAAATCTCATCTTATGTTGTAGCTCCCATAATGTGTTGTGGGAGAGACCTGGTGGAAGGTAATTGAATCATGGGGGTGCATTTTTCCTGTGCTGTCCTTGTGATTATAGTGAATAAGTCTCATGAGATCTGATGGTTTTGTAAAGGGCACTCTTGCACACGCACTCTTGCATGCCGCCACGTAAGACATGCCTTTGCTCTTCCTTCACCTTCTGCCATGATTGTGAGGCCTCCCCAGCCATGTGGAACTGTGAGTCCATTAAACCTTTTCTTCTTTATAAATTATGCAGTCTTGGGTATTTCTTCATAGCAGTGTGAAAATGGACTAATACACACACTGATAAGGACCATATCCCTACTCACTATTGGCAAGTGTTAAGAAGAAGAATAGGCCTTTAACATTCCTAAGGTATTAACCATCAGACCTTGAATTTCCAAATTGGTTGATTTCCCTGGAACATAGCATCCTTCATCAAATGCAGCAAAATACAACTTCCTGAGCAAGAACATTTATGTGACAAGCAAAGGAAAAAAGCCACCCTGAAAAATAGATGCTAGCAGTCAGCTGGACTTCCCTTAGTAAGGGGCTTGCTGCAGTGCCTGAAATTCATGCCCCACCAAAAATAGAAATGACTGTCAGGGTCACTCACAAAGAGTTGAAATAGCAGTTATTGAATCTTTAGATGCCAAGAATCCACCTTATTTGTAGAGCAACAGGGGTTCATTTTTTGAGCTCCTGATATTGGGGTTAAAGTGTTTTGTTTGAGAAGTTAGGTGGGTGGTTTGAGAGTCTCTGTGAGCTTTTCTGGATGAAGAGATAGGAATTTTTGTGGAGGAGATGGTAAAGGGAGTCGAGGGATTGATAGCTACAGAGAAAAACTAAATGGAGTTCAGCTACAGTTCAACTCAGCCTCCTCTTCCTGCGTGTGGTATAACAGCAGTTACCTTCCCTATAGAAAGAGATCGTTATATGCACAGGGAACAAAGAATTTATTGCACTGGGTTATCCATTGTACATAAGTTATTTTGACTAGATAAAAAGAATATGGTGTTTCTGAGCCATCTGCCTAAAAATAACTTTGTACTAAGCAGTCTTTACAACGGTGTTTATTGTGATGGGATTTTGTTTTTATCGTTGGTCAGAGGTCAGGTGATCTATTATGTTTCTTATTAAATTTTGGATTTCTCCTGCTATAAGTCATTTTTTCTAAAGCGATTGGACAACTGGAATATGTTTAGTAGCTGACTTGTACCAAGCAAGTTGAAAAAAATTATGAATTTGAAAAAATAGTCATGCCACTCCTCCCAGAAGCCATTCTGTTTTCTTTTTATGTGCAGTGTCTAGCTTAAAGTCCTTAAAATGTCATGTAGGTCCTAAATGCCATTTAGGTCCTTGTGAAATCTCACGTCGAAATATATTTCCAGTTCATACCCTCCCAAACTTGCTACCACCCAAACCTATGTCCAGTCTATAATAATTGATACTTAAAGTTCTCCAAACACATACTCTTGTGAATAGGTCTATGCTATTTCCTAATTTATCTACTAAAAATGCTCTCCCTACCATTGCTGCCTAGTGAACTACTACCTATCCTTCAAAGCCTGACTCAGATATCACATTTTTTGGAATATCTTCCATGACTCTTGCTCCCTCCTTGCCCCAGGTACAATGAATCACTTCCTTTTCTGTCCTCCAGTGGTACTTTTTTCAACCCTCTGTGAGAGCCATTAACACAGTCTTCTAGAATTAACCTCCCAACTAATTTTTAACAACTTGAGGAAGAAGACACTGTTTTAGACATCTTTGCATTCTCTGCAGTCAGGAAAATTGTTGCTACAGAGTAGATATTTTTTAATGTGTGTTGAAGAAATGCCTCAATCAACGAATTAATCAACAGGATGGAAAATCTGCAACTATGTGCTCTTTGTGGCTAAACACTCAATACATGCCAGCATAGTACAATGCACATTTTATCTCACATCAATTCTACTACATAATTATTATTATCATGTTTATTTTTTAAATGAATAAACCAAGTTATGTATATAGCCCTTGTGGCTGGGGTCCTCTCCTTTGTGTTTCATTGAAGGATATCCCTTGACACATCTGGGGAAAGATGGATGGAATAAGGAGGAAATCTGGCCTCCAGCCCCTCTCAGTCTATCTCTATGTCATCCTTCCTGCATCCTTCAGCTGACCAGTGACCACCGTAGGTTAAACTGAAGATAGTTTTAACATAAATAACAATGGTGGCTGGGGCCAGTGGCACCTGCCTGTAATCTCAGCATTTTGGGAGGCCGAGGCCAGCAGATCACTTGAGCCCAGGAATTCAAGACCAGCCTGGGTAACATGGTGAAACGTCATGGTCTCAGCTACTTGGGAAGCTGAGGGAGGAGGATCACCTGAGCCAGGGAGGTCAAGGCTGCAGTGAGCTGTGATCACATCACTGCACTCCAGCCTGGGTGACAGAGTGAGACTCTGTCTCAAAGAAGAAGAAGAAGGGAAAAAAATCAACAATGGTAGCAGTAGCATCCTCCTAGTAGCAGTAACTCTTGGAATCATGGTCCCTCCCCGTGGCACAAGAATGATATCTCACCTACCCCTGAGTTGGCTGGATTTGACAGAAATATTGCTAGAATATGCGACTAGCCATACTGGAAGGGCTGACCATCAGAGCTCAAGGTCTAGCTCAGATGTAAACTTTGTGGTGATTCTCCACAAGCAGTAGGGAGTGGTTTGGGCTTTTCAGTAATACAGCCTTTCCTGCCTAGCCTATCAGGGCCATACTTTGAAGCTCTAGGAAACATGTTGGCTCCCATTCATCATCTCCCTCTCCATTATTTCTAATACCATTAGATCAACATGCCGTCCCACTAATGATCTACTGGTACTTGGTAGTCAGAAATTTATTTTTATTCACTACATGCCATCTATATTCCTCATCCAAGAAAGTGGTAGGGTCCTTCTTAGTGGCATCATCTGCTAATCAGACTCATACAAATGAAAATAAAGGAAAACAATGGCATAAATTTAAAAACAACAGAAATCTCCATCTTCTAAAATACACACATATCTTAAAACAGCTAAATAAATTCAACCTTAGCTTGGTGATTGTTTTTTACAGAAGGTTAACTTGCTTTAAAATAAGAAAAGGAAATATATAATTCACACACAAAAAAAATCAAGCATCTATTTTAACCAATGCACCTTTTCTCTAGTTCAGCAGTTTATAGAACTGCTCCTTAATCCTCAGGTGAAAAGGCTGAAATTAACTGATGCAGGAGTGTGTTAGCCTCCTGGAAACCCTAGTCTATTGCCACTCTCAGGGACTCAAACTCACCTTGGAGATAGTCCTCCTTTCTGGGTACCCAAAGGCAGAGTAAGGTGGTAGCCACCTCATATGTACTTTTAAGCCCAAAAGTTTATATATTTGGGCAGACATTTCAGCAAAGAAGATATATGAATGGCAAATAAGCACATTTCAAAAGATGCTCAACATCATTAGTCATCAGGGAAATGCATATTGACACCACAATGAGATAGTATTTCACATCCCACTAAAATGGCTATAATTTTTTAAAAAAAAGACAATGACAAATGTTGGTGAGAATATGGAGAAACTGGAACCGTCATATGTTACTGGTGAGGATGTGAAATGGAAAGCAGTCCATTAGTTTCTTTAAACTTGAAACATAAACTTACCTTGTGACCCAGCAATTCCACTCCTAGGTGTCTACCCAAGAGAAATGAAAACATATGTCCACACAAATATTTGCATGTAAATATTCATAGCACCATTATTCACAATAGCCAAAAATGTGGAAATAACCCAAATGTCCCACTGGTAAATGTAGTACAACTGTAACAACAGAATGGTATTCAATAATAGGAGGGAATAAAATGATAAATACTAGAGAACATGAATGAATTTCAGAAATAACATTATACTAAGTGAAAGAAGCCAGATGCAAAAGGCCACATATTGTATGAGTCCATTTCTATGAAATGTCCAGAATAGGCAAATCTATCGAGACAGACAGTAGATTGGTGATTGCCTGGGGCTGAGAGTGGGAAAATAGGTTAATTGTAAACAGGCATGAGAGATCTTATCTGGGTGCTGAAAGTGTTCTAAAACTGGATTATAATGATGGCTGCACAACTTGGTAAATGTTTTTTAAATTACTAAGTTGTACTCTTGAAATGGGTGATTTTTGTGGTGTGTAAAGTATGCCTCGATACAACTGTTTAAAAAATAAATCGAAATTTTAAAACAGCTGCATTTTATACAGCACCAGCCCCTCATTCCTCTAGCTCCTCTGACTGGGGTCCGTTGTGATCCTAACCCCCGCGAGGCCCCCAGAATCAGCTAACTCCCATGGAGAAATGGCAAAGCTACCTTCATCTGCACTGGCCAGATTTCTACACTCCTAAATCTGAATGGGACTTTTGCAGAGATGCCACTTCCTCTAGAAGACAATGTCCACCAAATGCTGAATCACACCATGGCAGACAGACAGTTCTTACACATCTCCAGGTTGCACTGGGAAAGGCCCCTTGGGAGTGGGGATAGGGGTCCATGTGGGAATGGGGGTGTTCTCTGGACCTCTGGCAGTTAATAACTTCTTCTTGTTCATCCCAGTTCTCTCCATTTTCGTTCTCAAATAAAAGATACTTTCTGAATAGTCATTGCATGTACCAAGCATGATAGGTAGGTAGCTAGGTAGGTAGATGGATAGATAGATAGCAAGATAGATGATAGATAGTTAGATGGACAGATAGATAGATATATGATGCACATAGATATATAATTTAACAAACACTTACATGGCACTTGTTGCCAGACATTCTTCTAAGTGCTTTACAAATGTTAACTCATTTTACCCTTGCAACCATATGAGATAGGTATGCTGTTATTACCCCCCACTTTAACAGATAACAAAGGAGTGATTTGTCCATCTAATAACTGAGAGCCAGTATTTGAACCCAGATTGTGCTCTAGAATCTGTGCTCTTAACCACTATGTTATGTTGCCTCTCAAAAACACCATTGTGTTCAATTATGCAAATTATTTAGTGACGCCAGCGCCCTCATCTCCATTTTATGAGCAAGAGAACAGCTAGGACTGGACTGCAGATTTTCGAATTTCCAGCTGAAGGCTTCTATTTCATTATGTTGCTAAATGCCTCTTCCCAAGATTTTTCTTCCACTCCAGTGTTTTCTTAAATTTCGGTGGACATCAGGATCCCCAGAAATCCCAAGACCACTGCACCTCAACCCTAGAGTTTTTGATTCAGTGGGTCTGGAGTGGAGCCTGATAATCAGCAATTTCAATAAGTTCCCAGTGATGCTGTTGCTGCTGGGTCAGGGACCACACTTTGAGAACCCTTGCTTGACAACTATCCACTTAAACTAACCTCATCCCAGGAGATTCTGTAAAGTGATAACTAATATTAGAACATAAGGGTTTATTATTAGCCGTTGACTGCTCAGGCCAATTCCAGGGGCTGAAGAGATTGGGCTCTCACATTCTTTGCTCTTCCTCCTGTGTTTTGGATAGAAATGGATAATCCCCAGAAGATTCATTTGCACATTCAAGCTTGACATACATTGCTCTAGTTGCCTTCTTAGAGCCCAAATTTCCTTTTGCAAATCCAAATTTCCATTGGGCTTCTACTCAATGTTATATATTTAATAAAATTTGGAACACCTGAATTTGCATTACCTGCTATGAGGCTTAGTGCAGAAAGGTCAGGGATTTGGGGTCACACAGACTTTGGTGAAATCTCAGGTCCTTTCATTGACACTTGAGACTAAGCCATCATCAGTAAATATGTGGTGATGAGTCTACTCCAGGACTTCAGTGTGTTGTGATCTCAATCTTGTAAAAGTGTCTAGCACATATAGGCATTCAGAAAAGATTATGACATGACTACAACCCTGTTGGGGAAGAAATGACTTCAGTAGCATTCAAAAGAGGATCCAAGGGACAGTGGCCTAAACAAGACAGACGTTTATCTCTGATTCACATAAAAGTCCAAATTGGTGTGGTGGCTGCACTTAATGAAGTCATCAAGGGCCCAGGCTTCATCTCTTTGATGACACCTCCCTAGATCCACATTCCTGCAAGTGGGAAGAGGGACATATCTTTTCTACTCGTATCCTATAGGCCAGAACTTAGGTACATGGCCACGCCTAGTGTCATGGAATGCTATTTGGATATGTCTTCCAAAGTTCATTTGTTGGAAACTTAATCTCCAAAGCAACAATGTTGAGAGGTGGGACCTATAAGAGATGATTAATAATGGATTAATGTCATTATCTGGGGATCATCACAAGAGTAGGCTTGTTAGAAAAGTGAATTCAGCCCCCTCTCATTCTCTCACTCTCACACTCTCTTGCCCTTCCAGCTTCCACCATGGGATGACAGCACAAAGGCCCTCACCAGTTGCTGACACCATTGTCTTGGACTTCCTAGCCTCCAGAACCAGAAGCCAAATAAACTTCTGTTTATTATAAATTATCCAGTCTTATGTATTCTGCTGTAGCAGGACAAAATGGACTAAGACACAGAAATGTACCTAACTAAAAATCAAGAGCTTTAGTGTTTCAGAAGAAAGGGAGAGTGGCTATTGGAGGAGAGTTTGCAGTTTCTGTACATATATTTCTTTATTTGATCTAAATAGGGTGCGACGCCAGGGAAGGGAGTGAAGAAACTGGGAAAACAAATACAAGCAAAGTAGAGCTCCAGTCCTAAGAGGCAGCAGAAGTCCTGAGCAGGATTCAGCATATTGGGACAGGAAACTAGGTGTAAAACCAGACAAAGGACACCAGGTCAAGACTGGATGGCAAGCTGTAAGGCTAACCTGAAACTCACCCATACAGCATAGATGGACAGGCCCTTAAGAAGCTTCTGGCCTTGATGGGCTGAGCCATCCCCTGGGGTTCACCTAATCTGTAGGGAAGAGGGAGACAAGGTGAGCCTGGATTTGGACAAGTCCCTGACCTTTCCATGATCCACATCTCCTTGGCCATTATACGAATCTAGTCACCATCATCTCTGGCCCCAAACCTCAGCAATGAGTTTTCCAGCTCATCTCCCTGCATGTCCTCTGGACCGTTCCCAAACCCTTTTTAAATTTTTAATTGATATGTTATAATTGCACATATTAACAGGGTACAGAGTGATATCTCAATACATGTATGCAATGCATAACAATCCAATCAGGGTAATCAGCATATCCATCACCTCAAACATTTACCATTTCTACTTGTTGGGAACATTCTAAAACCCTTCTTCTAATTATTTGAAAATATACAATAAATTATTGTTAACCAGGATCACCCTACAGTGCTATAGAACACTAAAACTGATTCCTGCTATCTAGTTGTAATTTTGCATATGTTAACCAACTTCTCCCTACCCTCCTCTCTGCCTACCCTTTCCAGCCTCCAGTAATAATAATTGTGCTCTCTATTTTTCTGAGCTCAACTTTTTTAGCTTCCCATAGAAGTGAGAGCATGCAGTATTTATCTTTCTGCACCTGACTTATTTCAATTCACATAATTCCCTTTAGACTCATCAATGTTGCCACAAATGACAGGATTTCATTCTTTTTTATGGCTGAATAGTATTCCATTGTGTATATGTACCACATTTTCTTTATGAGTTCCTCTGCTGATGGACACTTAGATTGATTCTGTGGCTTAGCTATTGTGAATAGTACTGGAATAAATGAGGGGGTGCAGATAACTCTTTATAAACGGATTTCCTTTCCTTTGGATAAATACCCAGTAGTGGGATTGCTAGATTATATTGTATTTCTATTTATAGTTTTTAAAGGAACCTCCATACTGTTTTCCCTAATGGCTGTACTGATTCACATTCCCACTGATAGTATATAAGAGGTCGCTTTTCTCTACATCTTTGCTAGCATTTGTTATTTTTTGTCTTTTTGATAATAGCCAATCTAATTGGGGTGACATAGTATCTCATTGTGGTTTTAATTTGCATTTCCACGAAAATTAGTGATACTGAGCATTTTTTCATATACTTGTTGGTCATTTGTATGTCTCCTTTTGAGAAATACCTATTGAGATCATTAGCCCATTTTTTAATTGAATTATTTGTTTTTCCTCTGGTGAATTTTCTTTGCTCCTTGCATATTCTGGATATTAATTCCTTGTCAGATGAATATCTTGCAAATATTTCTCCCATTTAAGGAGTTGTCTCTTCACTCTGTTGTTTCCTTTGCTATGCAGAAACTTTTTAGTTTGATATGATCCATTTATCTATTTTTGCTTTTGCTGTCTGTGCTATTAAAGTCTTAGCCATAAAAATATTTGCCCAGACTAATGTCCTGAAGCATTTCTCCTGTTTTCTTCTAGTAGCTTTATAGTTTTGGGACTTACATTTAAGTCTTTTGTCTATTTTGAATTGATGTTTGTATGTGGTTACAGATAGGGTCCTAGTTTCATTCTTCTGCATATGAACATCCAGTTTTCCAAGCACCACTTATTGAAGAGACTGTCCTTTCACCAACATATATTCTTGGTGCCTTTGTTGAAAATCAGTTGGCTGTAAATGAGGAATTTATTTCTGGGCTCTCTATATTGTTTCATGGGTCTATATGTCTGTTTTTATACCATGATGTTTTGATTACTATAGCTTTGCAGTATATTTTGAAGAAATCAGGTAGTGTGATGCCTCCAGCTTTCTTCTTTTTTCTCAAGGTTGCTTTGGCTAATCAGGGTCTTTTGTGGTTCTATACAAATTTTAGGATTGTTTTATCTATTTCTGTGAAAAGTGACATCAGTATTTTTATAGATATTGCATTGAATCTGTAGATCATTTTGGGCAGTATGGTCATTTTGACAATATTCATTCTTCCAATAGATAAAAATGGAGTGTATTTCCATCTTGTATCCTTTTAAATTTCTTTGTGTGTGTTAAAATGATGTTGTAGCTCCAGGGATGTGAAGATGCAGGAGCTATTGGGACCCTGAGCAGTGACTCCAGCAATGACTCCATTCTCAAAACGGCATCGTGCTTATGGCAGACTGGATCCTGGGGAATGGGGTGGGGAGGGGCCCCAGTGTGAATTCCCTCTCTGGAATAATGCAGCCACATGGACTCCAGGCAGCTTCCTACACTGGGCTCAGGGCTTGTGAGGACTGTGGGGCTCTCCTAAAGTTAGGATTGCAGGTGTGTGGGGGGGGCGGAATGTGGACTACTGGGGATATCCCACTTATTTTTTCCCTGCAATGGGGAGTCCCTCTTGGCTCCAAGCAGATGCCAGCCAGGTGCTTCACCTTCCTCCCTATGCTGCCATCCAGAGTTTCCATGCCTCAGAGGGTCTTTGTCATTTCCTTGTTGACTTCTAGTGTTCTCCCCCTAGATGCTCTATTTGACATGTGATTATCTACTTGTTCTTTTCATCATTCTTTGTGGAGAAGGTGAATGTTGGGCACCTCTACTCAGCCATCTTGATGATGTCTCCCCAAATCTTTTATGACAATAGTGGCACTGAGCTTTCAACTAGTTCTAATCCCCCTTGCTTTGAAGTAAAGGCTTCCCCTTCATACTTCATTGTCCCCAACAACCACAACCTGCAATTTTGAGGACAAGAGCCTAGGACACTTGGTCAGTGGGTTGCTGGGGGGGCATTCACATTTGAAGACTGCTTAGCAATGAGCCCTCTCCACTGAACTCCTGATCCTCGAGATGCAGGAGCCTTTTACTGCTGGCCATTTTGGGATCTCTGGAACTCTCACTTCCCCCTTTCAACAGAGGTACTCCTCTGCTGCCTTCTATTCCCTCTTACCCAAGATCCCAGGTTTTCAACAGGCTGCACATTAGAATCATTTGAGGAGCATTTAAAAATGCTGATGCCTGGGCCCCACTCCAGATCAACTGAACTGATTGAATTGACCCGAGGGGGTGTTTGGACATCTGTATTTTAAGAAGCTCTTCAGGTTACTTCCATGAGCGGCCAAAGTAAAGAACCACTGCCCTATAAGAAAATAAGTCACGCTCTAGAGCCAAGTAACAGAGTTCCATAAAGAGGCAATTGTTGGCAGAGCAGATTTCAAGTTCAGATCTCCAGGATCTCTGTATGTTAAGCAATAAGCTGGTACTTCTCTAAATTTAAAGTGCAAAGGAATAACCATAACCCAAGTCTCCAGTTAGAAATGCAGATTCTTATGCACTAGGTCTGGGGTGGGACCTGAAGTTTTGCACTACTGAGAAGCTCCCAAAGGATGCTGGTGTTGCTGGTCCTCAACCACTCTTTCAGTAGCAAGGTGATATGCTATGTGGCTTTCAGAATCGGAGAAGAAAAACAGTGTGACTGGGATTAACACTGATGTCATCCTCAGTGCATAATTATCTTGCTAATTTCAGTATCTATGAAGTATTATTCCCTCCCAGGAATTAGTACCTCTTGGCACTTTGAGGGTGTAGGGCCTCTGATGCACGTGGGCCAGTAACTCAGGCCTTTGTCCATTTGCTTCGGGGCTCCCCTGTAACTTCTGCAGTTTCCTCCAATTGACTCCTTCCCTGAGTTTCCTAAACCCAGAGATGGCAAGCAGATTTCTTCCAGATGCAGGCAGGATTTCTTCCTGCCTTTGGCCCTGCTCACACTAGACAAGTGTTCAGTGAGCCCCACATGCAAGGTTTTTGGCTTATCTTCCCTTGCCTTGTCTTCAATGCTGTGTGACCTCCTGTTCTCATGCCTCTGTTTCTACCCATCTCCACCAAGCTTACCCCTTTCCTGGTTTTTTGACCTGGCATCAACTTTGGCACATCAAACCCAGATTCTCTGGTCCTACACTCACGTTAATAGAATGACTCAATCAGGTTCAGACTTCTGTGCCTTAAAGGCTCTCAGAGCCCTTCCAGAACCCTGAGCCTTCAAAGGGGAATCCATGTAAACCAAAAACTGTCCACCAGTGTTTACCAATATAACCCTATCAATTCCCTTTCTACTCTCTCTGCTTGTGGCAATGTTAATTCTGGATTTGTCCCAAAAACCTTGTTTCTTGCATTCAAACTCAATGCTCCTCATTTGTGCTTACCTAGAGTCCGATGACTTAACTTTGCCTTACTGTCTTTCCAGCATCTGGTGCCTGACCTTAGCCATTCCGTTTCTAGCCCTATGACTCCTCTCCCTTGCATCTGGCAATGCCACCTCATTTTCTTACAGAATCCTGCCAGGTAGAACAAAACCAGCGGCCTGTAACCGAGCTAAGCATCACCTGATGTTCATACTTTAATGTGCATAGAAACCACCTGAGGAATTCATTTAAAATGCAGATTCTGAATCAGTACAGCAGGTGCAGGGTCTGGGACTGTGCACTTTCTAACAAGCTTCCAGAGGACACCAGTGCTGCTTATGGATCTTCCGTTGAGTAGCAAGGTCAGAGAACATACTTTTGTAATGAAATATTCCAGCCAGCCAAAAGTTAAGTTACCAGGAGGCGGTCCCAGTCCAGACCCGAAGAGAGGGTTCTTGGATCTCATGCAAGAAAGAATTCAGGGTGAGTTCATAGAGTAAAGTGAAAGCAAGTTTATCAGGAAAGTAAAGGAATAAAGAATGGCTATTACATAGACAGAGCAGCCAGGGCTGCTGGTTGCCCAATTTTATGGTTATTTCTTGATGATATGCTAAACAAGGGGTGGGTTATTAATGCCTCCCCTTTTTAGACCATATAGAGTAACTTCCTGTAGCAGTGAGGACGACACTCTCGTCTCCATCTTGATTTTGGTGGGTTTTGGCCAGCTTCTTTACTGCAACCTATTTTATCAGCAAGATCTTTATGACCTGTGTTTTGTGCCAAACTCCTGTCTCATCCTGTGACTTAGAATGCCTTAACTTTCTGGGAATGCAGCTCAGTAGGTCTCAGCCTCATTTTACCCAGCCCCTATTCAAGATGGAGTTGCTCTGGTTTGAACGCCTCTGACATTAACATCCTTAAAAATATTTTTAGCTCAGTCAATTAGATACTCTCTGCAAACATCCCTAGCTGGTAGCAGTTACTATATAAATATATCCTATTTTCCACCATTTTTCTCTATCATCAAATACAATAGTTCTTTACACTTGCCCTGAAATCTTACAGTAAGGTCATGTATCTCCTTAGGATGGCCCTCAGTCCATTTCTATGAACCAGAGTTGGCCTAGACCTCTCTCTGGCTGTTCAGGTCCAACAAATGGGTTTTCTTGACATTCCCTTGGGCTGTGGCCATAGGAATAAGGGTATGCGTTCCAGTAGCCTAGGCCCTTGTGACTGCTGTTTCCTAACCAGAAATTCCTCTGGCAGCTATTCTTTTGGGAAAAAGGTCGGTGCACCTGTATTAGTCAGCACAGGCTGCCATAACAAAATACTATAGACCATGTGGCTTAACCAACAGACATTTATTTTCTCACAGTTCTGGAGAGTAGAAATCCATGATTAAAGTGCCAGCAAATTCGGTTTCTGATTAGGGCTCTCTTCCTGCCTTATAGATGACCACCTTCTTGTGTACTCACATGGCCTTTCCTCTGTGCATAGAGGAAAGTGGAGAAAGAGCTCTGGTGTCTCTTCAACTTCTTAGAAGGACAGCAGTCATAATGGCCCCACCCTTATGAACTTCTTTAACTTCCACCACTTCCTCAAAGCACTATCTCCAAATACAGTCACATTCAGGGTTAGGGCATCAGCATACGGATTTGGAGAGGGAAGGAACACAACTTGGTCAGGGGTGAAGCTCCAGGAAGGGCTAGGACCAGCTGTAAGCTTCAGAGCTGGCAGCTCAGATGTGGGTGAAAAATACCCAGAAAAAGGATTGCAAATAGCCTTTGATTTGTCTTTATCTACAAGTGAGTGATAGGTATATTGGGTGGGAGAAAAGAGCCAAAGGCAGAACAGACCCTCACTGCCCCTCGACTTCTCTTTTTTTTTTTAATAGGCAGGGTCTCACTCTGTCACCCAGGCTGGAGTGCAGTGGTGCCATCTTAGCTCACTGCAGCCTCGAACTCCTGGATTTAAGCAATTCTCTCACCTCAGCCTCCTAAGGGGCTGGGATTACAGGTATGAGCCACTGCACCCAGCCAACTTTTCTAACTTATTCATAGATTTTGTGTGAACTCAAATGTGCATTCAGTGCCCCCATAAGAATCTATTCCTGTGGCAAATTGCTACTGGCATCAACTTTAGAATTAAACATAATCTGTTTCTATTGGAATATTTTAAAGGTGCCAAATCCACGGCAACTATTTATAAACTACATTTAACTAGAGACTGAAAGAGAACATTTAAAGGTAATCCCTTAGCAATCATAAACACAATCCATTTACATATATATATATTAAAAGTAATGTGTACTTATTCAGTAACCTCTCATTTTTGCCACTGTGTCTGAAAGAAAGAACTTGGAATTAAGGCACAGGCAATGCATTTTAAGCTTTTGAGACACAAATCCCCCACAATTACAAGACATCAGTGAACACTAGATAGTGACATAAAGAACTGAACCTACAAATGAACCAAATCATTGGCAGATCTAGCACTGAAAAGGTGGGAAAACCAATTCTGAAAGTTCTGAAATGAACATTAGAAAATAAAAACAAAACACAAAGGGTTGAAGACAATCCCGGATGAGGCTCCTGTTAGCAGCTTAGTTGAGGTTAATAGATAAACATCCTACTGGATCCCAAGTTAGCAATAATTTGAAGTGGGGAAAAATGGAGCTCTCAGAAAATTAGCACTTAAAACACCAAATCACCCCAAATGCTCAAAGTAAAATAAAATGCTGGAATTATAGAACAGCTTGATCCAGAAACATCAGTTGAACAAAGAGATTTAGGTAGCAACTGACTGGAGTTTGAGACTTAGCTTGGTCACACAGACAACTTTTATAACATGTTTACATTCTCCCACATTGCACCATGCTGTGAATTACATTAAACTCCAAGGCCTTGGGGGGAAAGGGGGCAAAACTTACCCCTTCCTTTGAGTCAATGTGAGTGAAAGACCCCAGCACAGAGCCAAGCACCAGCAGGCTCTTGCTGAATTGTCCCCTCACCTCCTCCCCAATATAGCACCCTCCAGATCTCCCTAGGCCAAAATTTGGGTTCTCTGCTATTGGAAAACTAACTTCAGAAACCCATCAGAAGGAAAAAAAAAAAAAAACTATAATGGAAACACAGCTTCTTTATCCTTGCTGGTTCTCAGCTTTTATAAGAGTTTGTTTATAGTGGAGTATAAACTAGCCCAAGAAATAGAAATCGGATATAGCTCGGGCCTCTAAATGCAACCCAAGTGGGCGGTGATCTAGGAAGGCCCTCTCTGCCTTGTCAGAGTTCTGGGAGGGCGGCCTGAGCATAGCTCCGACAGACAAGTCCAAAGGCAGCAGCCTCCTGCCCTCCCCCCTAGTGGCTCCCCATTGCTGCTGGCATTCCCACCCTGTTCCTGCGGCCACCAGCCTGGATGAAAGCACACAGGCTGCCCAGGAGTTCTGACAGCAACTCCCGCGGTCCAGTGCCAACCCTCCTGCCCCCAGTCAACTTTCAGCCGCTGAAATCGAAACGACCCTTTGGAATTGCTAATGCCAAACTTTTCGTTTCACAGAGAGACTGAGTTCAGAGTCTGCCACAGGCAAAATTACCGAGTGCACACAATTTGTCTCTTTGGAACCCCTCTCCCTCTTTTCTAGATAACATTTGCTTTTTAACAGCTACTTCCAAGGCTGTGGCCCCTCCCAGACATCCCCTAACCCCAGAAGAAGGCTATCTCCTCACCCTCCAAGTGGCCAGCCCTGGAGAACTGAGGGTTGATTGCTGCGAACGCCTTGCTTTATATTCTGCGGAGAAGCCCTGCTGAGAGAAAATCTATTTCATGTACTTTCTCAAATGGGCAACAGTTCTCTGAAATGAAATCCTCCTGCATGATCAACTGAATACCTTCATTCATAGATTGAAGCCCCAGAAGGCAAAAGCAAAACAAATTTTGCTTGATAGAATGAATGCAAACTATTTCATCAATCCCAGAAGCTCTTCCAAAGAGATACCAGTGAAAGTTAACAGGTAACAGATTAGCGCTGCAACTTCTCATCTTAACAGGATCGTGGAGAAGCGAAGAATCCCAAGCAAGGCTATGTAGGAATGAGGAAATCTTTAAACCCTTTAACTAAAGTACATTGTTTCTAACTCAACCCTTGAAGCTGAAGATGGTGACTTGTTCCTTTTTCTTTCCTCCAATATTGGTTGAGGGTCTTCTATTCAGCAGGTACTATGCTGGTTCTAGGAATGAAGTTGCCAACACATTAGACTAGGTCTAACACTGCTGCCTGCCTACATGTAAGTCACAGTCAGCCAGAAAAGACGAGCAAGAGAGCTAGGTCTAAAGTGAGATTCAGGGTGCCAGTGTCAGAGGCATTTAAACCAGAGCAACTCCATCTTGAATAGGGGCTGGGTAAAATGAGGCTGAGACCTGTCGGGCTGCGTTCCCAAGAGGTTAGGCATTCTTAGTCACAGGATAACATAGGAGGTCAGCACAAGATACAGGTCACAAAGATCCTGCTGATAAGACAGGATGTCGTAAAGAAGAGGAATATAAATCTTTCTACCGTAAGGACATGGAGCCGGAGGCTATTATCCTTAGCAAACTAACGCAGAAACAGAAAAGCAAATACTGCATGTTCTCACATATAAGTGAGAGCTAATGATGAGAACACGTGGACACAAAGAAGGGTAGAAGGTGGGAGGAGGGAGAGACGCAGAAAAAATAACTACTGGGTACTGGGCTTAATACCTGAGTGATGAAATAATCTGCACAACAAACCCCCGTGATATGAGTTTACCTATCTAACAGACCTACACATGTACCCCCAAACCTAAAATAAAAGTCAAAAATGTAAATGTTAATTTTAAAAATAATTCTTTTTTTGAGACAGAGCCTCATTCTGTGGCCCTGGCTGCAGTGCAGTGGTGCGATCTCCGCTCACTGCAACCTCTGTCTCCTGGGTTCAAGTGATTCTCCTGTTTCAGCCTCCCAAGTAGCTGGGACTGCAGGCACGCACCACTACGCCTGGGTAATTTTTGTATTTTTAGTAGAGATAGGGTTTCCCAAAGTGCTGGGATTACAGGTATGAGCCACTGCGCCCAGCCAAAAAATAATACATTTTTAAGTGAAATAAAATAAAATTATCCCTGTTCACATAAAACATTTTAGAAGGAGGAGGAGGAGGAGGAGGAGGAGGAGAAGCAGAAGGAGAAGGAGAAGGAGAAGAAAGAAGAAGGAGAAGCAGAAGAAGCCGCCAGCTAAAACCCACCAAAATCAAGATGGTGACAAAAATGACGTCTGGTCGTCCTCACTGTTCATTATACTCTAATTATAAGGCATTAGCATGCTAAAACACACGCCCACCAGGGCCATGAGAGTTTGCAAATGCCATGACAACATCCAGAAGTTATCCTATAGGTATAAAAGGTAGAGGAACCCTCAGTTCCAGGAATTCCCTGCTCCTTTCCCAGAAACTCATGAATAATCCACCCCTTGTTTAGCATATAATCAAGAAATAACCATAAGTATACTCAGCCAAGTAGCTCATGCCACTGCTGTGCCTAGGGAATAGCCATTCTTTTGTCTCTTCTCTAATAAACTTGCTTACACTTTACTCTATGGACTTGCCCCGAATTCTGTCTTGCTCAAGATATAAGAATCCTCTCTTAGGGTCTGGATTGGGACCCCTTTCCATTAACACCAGGAGTCCCACCTCAGAATCATAAACTCTTGAGGTGGGTCCAGCATCTGTTTTAACAAGCCCTTTGGGGATTCTGATGCATGTTCAAGTTTGAGAACCACTGCTCTAGACAGAAAAGTTCGTAGCTTTACAATCTGAGTCCCTTAGTCCCTTATCATGGTGACATGGGTCTTATACAAGTGATTTCATTGTATAGCCCCAGAAGATAATAATACTCTGCAAGACAGATGTATTGCTAGCTACTGCAATGAATAAGCCTAAATTTTCAGTAGCTTAACACAATAGAAATTTATTTCTAACTCATAGAGCCTAACACAGGTGTCTGTTTTGAAGTAGGAAATAAAATGGACTCTGCTTCACACTGTTACTCAGAGATCCAAGCTAATGAAAGCTTTTTCATTTTCCTCATTAGGCTTCCAAAGTCACCTGGGAGTTAGCATGGAACCCAAAGAGGAGAGAAGAGAGCATAAAGAATACACACCCCATAAAGAATTCTCCCCGTGAAGCTTCCAGAAGGAACACATCCCTGACAACACCATGGGTACTTCAGCCCAGAAGTGATCACTTCCAGCCACATATAATGAGTGAGAACCAGTCTCATTTGGGTCCTACTTAGAGGCAAATGGCACTAAGAAATGTAGCTCATGCCTGGAACAGTTGCTCCCCTGCCACAGCTGTATACTACAGAAAGGGGTGTAGATTTTTGACAAACAGCTGTCATTTCCACCACAGTTTTGCAGACAAAGGGATTACAGTTTTGCAGATGAACAAATGTTTAGCCAGATTAAGTAATCCTCTGCAAGTCACACAGCTTGTTAAAGCTGGAGTGGGAAGTCAAACCATGGTCTAACTCTAAAGCCCTGCTCTTTAGAATACCTCATCATGCCCACAGTCACTCTGTGTGATAGAAAAAATAATCCCACCCACCCACCACCCCCGCCAAAGATGTTCATGTCCTACTCCCCAGAACCTATAAATAAGTTACCATATATGGCAAAGAGACTTTGCAGACGTGATTAAGTTAAGGATGTTGAGATAATCCTGGATTATTTGGGTGGGCCCAATGTAGTCACGAGGGTAGACATAAGAGGGAGGCAACAGTATTAAAGTCAGAGAGAAAAAGGAGATGTGACGATGGAACCAGAGGGTAGAGTTGTGTTTTAAAGATGGAAGAACAGCCACAAGCCAAGAGATGTGAGTGTCTTCTAGAAGCTGGAAAAGGCAAGGCAACGGATTCTCCCCGCAAAGCCTCCAGAAGGAACACATCCCTGACAACACCATGATTTTAGGCTTTGGACCACCAGAACTGTAATAGAATAAATTTATGTTGTGTTAAGCCACCAAGTTTGTGGCAATTTGTTACAGCAACAACGGGAAACTAATAACCCTTACAACACCATGTTTTTCTGTTGAGTAACTTGGTAACAGAGCCCAGTTGGCAGGACCCTAAGATCTCTCTTCTCCATTTTTCCTTAGTTCCATCCAACAAGAAGTCCTACCCTCATCTGTGTCTTCCCAGCCCACCCCAGGCATAGAGCTGACCAGTAGAATGATGTGCCCTCATACTCTCAGAACTTCACACAGAGCCAAGATGTCAACCAAGCATCATTTTCAAAATACCAAAAAAAATTAACATTTGAAGGTTCTACCTATTAATAATTTTTATTTTATTGTATTTTATTTTATTTTTTCAGGCAGGGTCTCCCTCTGTCACCCTGGCTGAAGTACAGTGGCACAATCAGGGCTCACTACAGCCTCGACCTCCCGGGCTCAGGTATTCCTCCCACCTCAGCCCCCTAAGTAACCAAGACTACAGGTACATACCACCACACCTGGCTAATATTTTATGTGTGTGTATATATATATACACACACATAAATATATAATATATATACACACACATATATATATAATTTTTTTTGTAGAGACAAGGTTTTACTGTGTTGCCCAGGCTGCATTCATGATTTTTTAAAGTACTCAGAAAACCAGGAATAGAGGAAAATGTCCTCAACTTGATAAAGAGTTACAACTAAGATCATATTTGATGGTGAAAGACCCAATACTTTTCCTCTAAGATTAGGAACAAGGAAATGATGTTCACTCTTGACACATAATGCTGTGCTAAAAAGCACAATAAAACAAGAAAAGGAAGTAGGATATAGACAGATTGACAAGAAAAAGAAACACAATCCCTATTTTCAGATAACATAATTGTCTAAATAGAAAATCCTAAGGAATCTACCCCTAAAAATTCTAGAACTAATAAGTTAATTCAACAAGGTCACAGATGCAAGATAAATACATAAAGATAATCACATTCATACATACTAACAATAAGCATATAAGAACTAAAGTTTTAAAATGCAATAACATTTACACTTACTCTAAAGAAAATGAAATATTTCGGTATAATCTTTTTCTAAACATGCATAGGATTTGTATCCTGTAAATTACAAAATGCTAATAAGAGAAATCAAAGACCTAAATAAATGGAGAGACAAACTATGATTATGGACTAAAAGATTCAACATAGTAAATATGTCAATTCTCCCCAAATTGAAATGTATAGGTTCAGTGCAATGACTATCAAAATCTCAGTAAGAATTTTCATAGGCATAGAGAAAATTATTCTAAAATTTGTATAAAGAGGCAAAGGCAAATTTCTTTATTTAAAAAGAATAAAATGGGAGGAATCACTCTACAGATATTATGACATTCTATACAGCTACAGTAACCTAGACAGTGTAATACCAACAGAGGGCTAGACACATAGATCAATGGAACAGAACAGAAAATCCAGAAATACACACACACAAATATGCCCAACTGATTTTTAAACAAATGTGCAAAAGTAATTCAATAGGAAAAACAGCCTTTCCACCACATGGTATCGGAACAATTAAACATCCACATGCAGAAAAAAATAAACCTCAACCTAGTTCTATACTTAATCTTAGCCAAAAGGCCAAGAAAAAAAAATCCCCTCAACTGAATTCTCACATATTAGGTAAAATTAATTTGAAATGTATCATGGACCTAAATGTGAAACATAAAACTATAAAAACCTTTAGAAAAAAAAATACCAGAGGTAATCTTTGTGATCTAGACCTAGACAAAGAGTTTGTAGACTTGACAACACACAATCCCTAAAAGAAGAAACTGATGAATTGCACCTCATAAAATTTTAAAACCTTAGCTCTGGCAAAGATTCTCTGAGGAGGATGAAAAGACAAGCTACATACTGGGAGAAAATATTTGCAAACCACATATCAAACAAAAGATTTGTATCTAAAATATATTTTTTAATTTTTACATTCCACATTAAAAAAGACAACCAATTAAAAACAACCCAATTATAAAAGGGACAAAATATATGAGCAGACATTTCACCAAAGAGTACATATAGATAGCAAATAAGTACATGTAAAGATATTCCTCATTGTTAGCCAATAGGGGAATGTGGATTAAAACCACAATAAGAGATCACTACACACCTATCAGAATGTGTAAAATAAAAAATAATGATAATATGAAATGTTGACGAGGTCACAGAAAAAAACTGAGCACTCATGCATTACTGTTGGAAATGTAAAATGGTACAGCCTGTATGGAGGAAGTTCCTTATAAAACTGCCTGCATTTATCATACCACCCAGAATTGTTCATATCCCCCCCAAAATGGAAACCGGTTGACTTAAAAACCTGTACATGAACATTCATAGCAATTCTATTCAGAATAGCCCAAAATGGGAAACAGCCCAAATATCTTTCAATGGGTGAATGGTTAAACAAACTGTGGTCCATCCATGCCATGGAATACTACTCAGCAATAAAAAGGGACAAACTACTGATACATGCAATAACTTAGACAGTCCCAAGGGAATGATGCTAAGTGAGAAAGCCAATCTCAAAAGGCTACATACGGTGATTTCACATATGTAACATCCTTGAAATAACAAAACTGTTTTTCTCTGTATGTTGTACCAACGTCATATGTAACATCCTTGAAATAACAAAACTGTTTTTCTCTGTAGGTTGTACCAACGTCATTTTGATATTATACTATAGTTAAGCAAGATGGCAGCATTGATAAAGGTGGGGTGTACAGTGCACAGGACCTTCTTGTACATATCTTTGCAACTTCATATAAATCTGGAATTATTTTTTTTAATTTAAAATTTTTTAATAAAAATAAAGAGTTCTTGACAGTTTACAAAATGATGTCACAAGCATTATTTGATTCAAGATGAGCCTCCCTAAGAGGCTCACCCCCTAGTGTAGGAGGTTGCATAAAGCAGATTTGCACCCCGTTTTACAGATGGACAATGAGACGCAGACGAGCAGCTGCCCAAGGTCACCCAGTTGCTAAGTGATTGTGAAGACAGGTAGTTAACCTCACATTTGATGATCCCCAATCCAATGTTCTCTCTTCCTTCTTCTTTCTTTCCATGTAGCAGGCGTGAACCTTAATGGCAGGAATTTAACTGTACCAGAAATTCTCCCATTTCATTGTATTCAAAGTGCATCAGGCTCTAAACACTAACTTCTTCATGCTTGTAGAAAATTCGATTTTTTACACTATTGAGGTCCCTCCCATGCCTGGAGTCACATAAAAAACTGGGAGGCTTCTATGATGCCTAGGAAATAGGTGAAAGGCATCTTCAAGTCCCCTCTAAGCTGCCATCATCATTGTCTTAGTACACAGGATATATAGAAGACCAGGTGCTCAAGGTTCCAAATATACCATGGTGCATTGCCCTAGGGTGTAAAAACCTCCAAGATGCTAAATGAAGGGACATTTCAAGATACCAGTGTTGGCCAAGACTCCATTTAATGGAGAGATCACGACTACCATCCCCACTCCATTCACTTTATTAAGAGCTTCTTTTTTTTTTTTTAATAAAATGTTACTTCTTATATTTTATAATGGTTTATTATTCATGGTTTATTATTGCAGAAAAAAAATTTAAGCAAATTGGTATACATGTTTTGTTGCTGAGATACATGGGAGACAAGAAAAGATTTTCAGGCATAAAAATACATTATATCAATATAAAATTCTGTGGGGAAAGTGAAATGGAAATATAATTTCAAGGAGTAAAGAGAATGATGTAAAATTTCTGACTGTCAAAGAGCTTGTCATATGCTTTTAAAATAGATAATGGTGGCTGTCATAATATTTTGATTCCAGTAGGTATGATATAAGAATTTTATTTTTAAATGTCAATATTTACAATATACTGACTATCACATCCTTTGGAACCACAGTATTTAAACTTATAAAGTATTTTAGGTTTCAACTGTAAGTGTGAGGGAGTATGTAGTTTTTCAAAATTATTTTAGGGGATATGCAAGCAAAAACGACTTTGAAGATCCTTCATTGAGACAAAAGTTTCCTGCAGCGTGGTATGTGGACAATTCTTCTCTTGGAAAACAAAATGATTTTATGTGGCAAAACAATGGTCCATCAAATTCACTTGTCCAACTTTTAGCCCTGCCTGTTTCTCTTCCACCATCTGCCATTCACTGTGTCCTATTGTGAAGCTCTTCAACACTCACTCTGCACACCCTCCAAGACAATCTTCCATCCTCCACCTCTTCCAGAGTGCTGCCCTCTCCAGTCACAGTGGCTTCCTTCTCTGAACTCTACTTTACCACTCCACTGTAATTCCAGCCCTGCTCTCTGCCTCCTGCAGCCTCTCCTCTTCTCCCCTCTATAGCTCCTTCCAAGACTCTTCTCTGAGCATGCTACAGTCCTTTATGCATCACAGCCTCCACCTGCCTGTAACCACTCACCCTTAGATCCTATTCCCCTCTTTCACATGGAAATGGACAAACATTATAAAAATGGTCCAGAAGTGACAGAATCTCAAATAACACTGCTTTATACATAGGACATGTGGATATTCAACAAGATGCCTGACCAACCCCCTCATCATATCAACATGGACAAAATACAGACATGTGCTTACATAAGAATACAGTGAAGTGGGTCCACTTATCTGGTGATATTAGGGACTAGGTCACTATAACTGTGATGGCATATGATCAGAACTAAAGGGAAATGCAGGCAAGAAGTGAGGAGGATAGAGGATGAAGAGATCTCTGTGGGCTTGGCCATTTAGGGAAGACTGTCTGGAGCAGGTCAGCTATGAGTTTGCTGGGTGTCAATCCCTGTTCTGTTGTGGCTCTGTTCCAGCTGTCTCCAAAGATCACCCAGACTCATTGAGTGGACTCATCATGCCTCAGAACCTGCACACGTCAGTCTGTGATTTGTAGGTGCACTCATGATACTTTTCATTGCAACATCTGGAAATAATAAGCCCCTTGCTATTCTAAGAGAGTCATTGTATCAGTTGGCTATTGCTGTGTAACAACAATCACTAAAATGACAGTGTTTGCAATCAATAAGAATTTATTTGTCACACACCAGCAGTTTGCCTGAGACTCACATGAACCAACTTGGGTTCAGCTAGAAGGCCCTCCTTCAAGCTGTAGATCCAGCTGGGATTGGTTTCCTGCTATGGTCTAAGATCTAATCTCTTCCACATGGGTTAATCCTTGGGCCTGGGCTGAATGAGCTACCCATGAGAAGATCTTCTCATGAAGACAAAGGCATGAGAGAGGGAAAATAAAAACACATAAGAGATCCTTGGGTCTTGGCTCAAAACTAAACTTGTGCTGCTTCTTCCCACATTTCATTGTCCAAAGTAAATCTCAGGGCCAAGCTTAAAATCAAGTGGTAGAGAAACCTCTTTTACCTTTTGTAAGAAAAGACACTAAGTTACAAGGCAAAAGGCATGGATAAGGAGAGGGATGTCAAATTGGGACCAATAAACCCTTCTCCTACAATCCTCCTCCGCCTCTTTAGGTCCAGAAAGCCCATCTAATCATTTGATTTCATTCTGCCTGGGTCTTATGAGAATTCAATGATTCTTCTTATGCTTTCTTACATTCCACAGCTCTATTTGTGCCAGGGAAATTAGCTGCCAGAGACCTGAGCCCCTCACCAGCTCTTTCCAAGGACTATATGTCTTTGTTTCTGATACTTCCAATTATGCTGTCTGCACCTAACAAACACTGAATGTAATACTGTCCCATACCCCGAAAGGCAAGTCCCTTCCCTGGCCAGACTATAGTCACCTTATCTCCCTGCTGGATGCTAAAACTCAGACCAGGTACATTCTGTGATGGATTCTATCTTCTCTCTTCCCTAGAAAGATTCCACCATATATTGCATTTATTTTTTTATTTTATTTTATTTTTTTGCCTCAGATCTTGCTGGGACTCAGCCATCCCCAGCCAGGCCCCATGAGTGCTCAAAGGCCAGTGCTATTTCCTAAGGTATATGTGCTGGATGTGGTCTGTTGGCATTCAGCATCCATTCCCACCTCCTTCCATTGTGTCTTCCTGTACTACAAAAACTAGAAAGCTAAATACTCCATTACTCTGCCTCCCTTGCAGCTAGGCTTCTGCACATGAGCAGGTTTCACCAATGAGAATTCATACATGAGGCAGAGACCATGTTCCTACTGCTTTTCTGCCTTTAAGCAGAGACGTGGAGTGTTTCTGAAGCTGATTTCCAATGTTTAATTTGCACTACTAGGATGTCATATGTTCTTGCTTTGTGGCTTCTATTTCTTTATTTCCTTCTTCCCAATCAGCTTCATGCTTCTTTGTATTTCAAATACAAACCCCAGACTGGAGTGTGCAGGTTCTGAGGAATGGTGGGGTAACCCAATGTGTCTTGGTGACTTTTAGAGACAGATGGAGGATTGTAGGAGAGGGACATCAAGGGGGACTTCCTGGTCCCTGGATGGTGTGTTTCAGTGGTAGCCTCCTCTGACTCCTCAACTTCTCAATTGTGTCAGAAGTAGGATTTCTTTGGGTCAATAAGTTCTGTGATGTTTAGGCAACCATTCCTACTTGTCTAGCCCTTAAAACAATATAAGAAGCACCTGCTTCTCTGAATTCAAGACATTTCTGTTTAGATATCCAAAGAGATTTCTGTTTTTAGCACTGAACCCCAATAGATCCAGCACGGTGCCTCATGGACTTGAACTACAGTAGCACCTGGGTAAGTAGTGCAGGTTTCCCAAAAAGAACAATATCTGATGTATCCCCCTGTCAGCAGAGGTTTTCCAATGAATGCTGCCCAGACTACATTCTTTACTAAACTAAGCCAGGCAGCAAAGAAGCAAGAAAGCATCACCAAGAGACCTAAGGGGGCCAGCCTCAGGCTGGTCTCAGTCTGACGTCTTCATTCCCTTCTGCTTGGTTGCACCTTGCCATGGGGCCTCCTCTGATGCCCTTGAACTCTCTAGGCTGATGCTAGGAGACTATTCCCCCATCAGTCAGACCACATGGACAATGCCAAAGGTTAGTCACCACCCACAGATACTCCTCAGAATGTATAAGAACAGCTTCTGTGTAACAAAGACAGGGGAAAGATGCAAGGGTGGAGAATGATTAATGGCCCCTTCATAGCTGATGGAAAGCAAGTGTGATCTGCATTTGGGGTGCGGATACTTTCTCACACCACAACATTCCCACATGGTAGCAACCTGGAGGACAAAAACAACTGCCTTGTCTAGGGGAGAGAAGGGAGCGTCTGTGTTCTTCAGTTGCTTTGGAAGAGAGCATGCATTTCGGAAAGTGTTGCCGTAGGGGGCTGTTGGGTTCCTGTGGAGTCTGGCAAAGTTGATGTCTCTGGAAAGTCCAAAGGTGATATATTTAATAGGCGGCTTGTTTTCTTTCTTCTTCGTGGTAAGTGTCTAATCCCAAAGGCAGTTCTTAAAGCAACACATAGCAGGTAGAAGAGACGAAGTCCCCATTGGGCTACTGCTGAAACCAAGTGGGATTCTGCTTCTGTAAGAGGAATACAAAGAAACACAATGAAGCGGGACGCCGATGGGGAGGGAAGAAACAAAGTAAAAGAAACCACAAAGCAAGAATGTATGAGCGGATGTGGACAAGGGACCCATCTCCATGGAATGCCTGTGGGCAGAAGGGGGCTGAAGCTCCGGAAGTGGGAAGCAGCGCCCTGGGGGAAAGCATCTCAAAGTGCACCCTCCCCACAGTCACACTGGCTGGAAGACTTCAGAACACTGTGAGCCTATTTCTAAACAGTATGGTTGTTCTGCCAAAAGTCAGACACACACAAACATTCACTGAACACTTCCCCAGCACTAATCACAATGCCTAGAGGTACAGATTAGGACAAAAATTTTAGCTACTTTTTTATCTGGTTATAAAGGTAACATATGTCCATTGAGGAAAATACAACTAGGTAAAAAAGAACAAAGATTTCATGCAGTCCCACCGCTGAAGTCCCACTGGTAACTTCAGTTGGGTTCCAAAAATCTGCCTAGAAGTATAACCTAAACTCACTTTCATTCAACAACTTTACAAAGGTCAGGTGACTAAAACAAAGCTTTTGGAAAATTTCCACATTACCACAATAGAAAACAGATATAACCACTGCCTTGCTGTAGTTTCCGGAAAAAAAAAATGAGACCATTCAGTATATGAAGTTGTATATCCTCATTTCTTCACTAATTATTATATTCTATTTTCCTATATAGCTAAATATTATTTGAAAACATTCTCTTTGAATGACTAAATTAGTGTTCATTGTTTATAAATCTTTCACAATTTTTCAATTATTTTCTCAGGATAGAGCCCTAAAAGCTGAATTACTATGTGAATGGGAATGTTTACTTCTAAAGCTTTTAATGCTTTTTGCCAATTGTCTTATAGAAAGTTTGCACCAATTTACACTCCCATCACAATGTTTCAGGGTGCATTCAAAACACTTTTTGTTTTTTGCTTTAGAAAAGAGCCAGTCTCATCAATGTGATGCTATTGTGGAAATATATGAAGAAACCTGAGACTTTTCAGTCTTGCTTCTGCTGTGTATCTTTGGGAAAGTTAGTTCACCTTTTCATGCCTTAGCTGTCTTAAGAACACCTCAAGCTCTAACATTTTGAAATTGTGTTTTTTTTAATTGAGAACTATTTTTAAACGTAAGGCCATATTTTATTCCTTTAGTACAATGTCAAAGATGTAATAGTATTAAATGAATGCATATACTATTGAAAGTCTGTTCAGCACTTGTGACTGGTAAAACTTAATACTCCTGCAAACAGTCACTAGAATAAGCTGTTAAGAGAGAGCTTTGCATCTGTCTTGTTTGTTGCTGTATTGCCATGCCAAAATGCATGCTGGTAACATACGGGGTGTTTTATAAATGTATGTTCAAGCAAGAAAGATTCATGGGGAAAATTTTAGTAACTGGATGTAGCCAAAACTGTTCATGCTCCACCAATATCCCCTTGGTGCACCTACTGGTCACCTCCAGCTTTGGTGGCCAGATACCCCACACTCGCAGATTCCTACCACTAGCACCTGGGTCTCTCTGCCTAAGACTTTATCTGGCCACAATAACATTCTTGGTCCGTGCAGGGCAAGCCAGAAGTGGTGGTGACTTAACACTGCCAGAAGGAACTCTCAAACAAGGAGGGATGGGACTTGATGGATAAATATCCCAGCTTCTTCACCCCTTGGTGGGACAGTTTTGAGTTATGCTTCACACACTCTCCCAGAGAATCCTTAGCAAGAATGAGCCCAGTTAGCCACAGCAGTAATCTGCTCATTTACACACCCTCTTTCCCACACTCCCTCGCCATGCTTCTTGGGATCACCTTGCAAATAAACTACTTGCACCTAAACCTTCACCTCAGAGTCCACTTTTAGAGGAACTCAAAAGCTGGAATTAATGTCTGCAAAATTATTTAGGTTCTTGACTTGAAAATGCATCCTCTTTTTTACAAGGAACATTCTCCATCATGTTAATTCTGAGAGCGGGAAGAAAGCTGGTAACTCTTTTGGGACAGTGACAAAACCCCAGATTTAAGTGGTGCTTTGTGACTGTGTGTGTCCAGAACAACTTTGGTCTCAAGGTTGATTTGAGAATAGATATCGAGAAAGAGCAGATGGCCTGGTGTGGTGGCTGACACCTGTAATCCCAGCACTTTGGGAGGCCAAGGCGGGCAGATCACCTGCAGTCAGAAGTTTGAGACCAGCCTCGCCAACATGGAGAAACTCCATCTCTACTAAAAATACAAGAATTAGCCTGGCATGGTGGCACACGCCTGTAATCCCAGCTGCTCGGGAGGCGAAGCAAGAGAATTGCTTGAACCCAGGAGGTGGAGGTTGCAGCGAGCCAAAATCGCGCCACTGCACTCCAGCTTGAATGACAGAGCGAGACTCCATCTCAAAAAAAAAAAAAAAAAGGAAAGGAAAGAAAAGAAAGAAAGAGTGCAGGCAGTTAATTATATTAGAGAATTCAAAATGAGGAGTTAAATGCAGCTCAAGGCTGGAGAGAAGTCAGAACCTGTCCTCTGCCCTGGAGAAGCCCTTGGTACCAGGATGCCAATCACCACACATCACCTGTGTGAAATACTGGAACAAGACAACCAAGGTTCACATTTTTCTGAATCCTTCCAGCTGCTATCACAGTGCTGAATACAAGGTAGGTCTTTAAGCAAGAGTTGTTCACTGCTTGAAGCATCATTTGGGTACTTGGAGACTAATAAACAAGTATAGAAAACTGTGTATATCAGTCAGGATTTTAACTGCAGACAACAGAATCCATTCTAGCTAATAAAAAATGTGAAGGCTAGAGAATCACTGAAAGGCTAGAGAACGAGTTTAGAGGCTGCGTGGTAAGGAACAAGGCCCACATATCTCACCAAAGAGGTCCAGTAGAGACACCTCTGCCACCTTCTGGGCACCGTCACAACAGCTGGCACCACCCACCCATTGATGCTGACCCTTGCTGCCTCTGGAGGCTGGTGCTGCCACACTTACCTTGATGGATTCCATGCAGTAACACTGGCTTCTTCCAAGTCAAATGCTGACCTGTGTGTCTTTGATTGACTGAGCCCTCGTCTCTAGCCACAAAGGAGATCAGAAAAGTGGGAATCTTTCTTCCATTGTGGGAGAAAGTAATTTAAAAGATGGGGCACTTTCCAAAAAAAAGAAAGATGTTCAAAGGTGCTAGGTCAAGAAGGAACTCCACTACACCTCACCCACCACTCTCCAGTGCCCTCCTCGACTGCATGATGCTTTCCATCCCTGAATACCTGTGAACCCTGACTTATGCCTGCCTAGTTAGTGGTATCTTAGTAAAGGCTACATGCTGAACACTCAGCCATAGAGGCATAGGTTCGAGGAAGAGCCTCAGTGGCTGGTAAAATTCCCAGGGGGTCCTGTGATCAGGGCCACTGCCTCAGTTCAAGGACATATCCCCTCATACCACCTAGACCAGTATTGTCCAGTAGAAATATATGAGCCACAAATGCAAGCCACACGTGCACTTTAGAATTGTCTTGTAGCCACATTTTATAAAGAAACAGAAACAGATGAAGTTCATTTTAATAATAGATTTTATGTAGCCTAATATATCCAAAATATTAACCTATCAGTAGGTCATCAATATAAAAGCAAATTTTGAATAAACTATATGATCCTTTTTTTTCATACTAAGTCTTTGAAACCCAGTGTGAACCTTACACTTATTGGACTAACCACATTTTTAGTGCTCAATAGCCACATGTGGCAAGTGAATCCCACGTGGGACAGTGGAGACACTTCTTTCAGGATGGCAATACCCATGCTGTGCCCTCCACCTCTTCAGCTGTGAGCTGCCTGCCACACTTGTGGTAGGGCAGCCATTTAGAGATCCCGTATTTCTGTTATGTAACGTAGTGTGGTGAGGAAGTGTTGCTTGATTTTGTTTAGGAGTTGAGCTGAATTACGAAGTTTCCCACTGTAGTCCTCAGTCCTCCTGGCTCCCTGGGAAGTCTATGATCGTGTTCCCATTTTACTGCTGCCCTGCTGCTAATTCCTCCATGACCTCACCTTCCCCAGGGCTAGGGATCAGGCACTCATCTGAGATGCAAACTTTAAAGGGATGCCAAAAAACTCAGTCATCTAGATCAATACTTTAATGCAATATTTATTAAAATTTAAATCAATGCAAAAATATAAGATGAAGATAACATCGACTTTTTAAAATGATAAGAAGGTCCAACCAGGGCAGTTTTAGGGTGAGGCAAGTGAGTTGGGTGGTGGGAGAACAGGGACTGACATTTCCCTTCCCATTTCCTCAAGTGTCTCTAGACACTTTCCTAGCACATAGTAAGTGCACAATATGTATTGCTGGGGAAATGAATAAATGAATGACCAAAAAAGTCCTTTCTATCTGATTCTTTATTATTTAGTGTCAAATTCAGTTTTAATGAAATGCAGTAATATATTGGTGTGATACCATTGCAATCAAAATCCTACTGGATTTGTTTTAACTTGACAGATTGACTCTCGAATTTACACTGAAGAATGAGTAGGTGAGAACAGTGAACAAGAACATGCAAGAAAAAGACTTTGTTTAGTAAGCAAGAAAAAAATCTTCAGGAATGATAGCCCTGTTTGGTTTCTGCTCCTTGTCTGGGCAGTCCTTGGCCCCGGCTGCTGCACAGCCATGCCCCTGCAGCAGTTCTCTCACGTGGGGCGAATCATACTACCAGGGAAGGGACCTCCTTCCCCTCCCAAGCTGATCTTGCCAGGTAAGACGTGGTTAAACAGACAAGGGCCTTGAAGTGGTAAAGAAGGAGAAGACTGCTTCCAAAGTGTAGCCCATAGCCTGAGGAGTTTCTGAAATTGGGGAAGGAAGTTCCAGAGGTCCCAGTGCTACAGACCTTAGTACCCCTCTTCTACCCCTAGACAACCCCCAGGTCCTGGCCACCTTGGCCCAGCCCTCTGGGAGCCTTGTCTTGCCCCATGTCTCCCTTCTGGCAGCATCTGTTGGGTCACTCCTTTGTCTCCCACATCCTGAACACCTCCAGCTGCCCGCACAGAGTGGATCTCAAAACCCAAGCCAAGGACAGAGCTCTCTGCTTGGTCTAACTCTATTGCTCATGCTTCTCTCTACCCTTAGTGCCCTGTCCTCTCCCCCAACACACACATACACACACACACACACAGATGCACATACACATGCACACAAATACTCACACACGTGTCCCCACTTCCCTCTTTCTTGGTCTGTCTGGCCCAGCCAGTCTAGCTAGTTGTTCCTCTTTCCCTCATCCCATCATCCACAATACATGAGCATGCACTTGCCAAAATTCGACCCTGCAGGTTCCCTTTCTGGGGAGGAAGACTGGAATGGTGGGGCCTGAGGCTAAGAGTCACGTAACAAGCCGCAAGTGTAAGAGCTCCAGCGAGTGAGCTGCAATGACTAGGGAGGGCCGGGGAGGGCTGTGTCAGAACAGAAGCCTCTATCAGGAGCTGGACCTCTCAGCCACAAGGACCATACAGACCCTTGAGTTGTGTGTGAAGGGTGTTGGTGCTGCTAAGCTGCCTCATTGAAGAATGTGAGCGGCAGAAAAGGTGCTCTAAGAATCAACCAGCGGGACTTTAACATTGAAAATCCACTAACACCTCTCAGGACATGTCCCAGCGTCGCAATGTCATCTCATACCCTCATTTCCTCCAGCAGCAGAGGTAGAAATGGGATAAGAGACAAAGGGCTAGATTCCTTCCTCTAGGCTGGGGTGCTCGTTTCCTTCCTTTCTTCCCTTGAGGTGAAGAGGCTTCTCCTTGGAGTGGCCTATGCCTTCCAGCTTCTTGGCCATTCAAGGTGTGCTCTGCCATATACAAAAGTTCATGGTTGTGGCTTGGGCCTTCCCTGGCCAAAATGACTGGGACCCTGGGAGCGAAGCCCTGTGTATGGGACCAGGCTCTCTGAAACCACACTCATGAGTCCTGAGAATGCCCCAAGGCCTCTGCCATGCTTTTTCCTCCCACGCCCCCTCGTCTTCTTTCCCGTTCCTCCTCCACTCCCCTTCTCCTTGTACCAGACACCACGGCACAGTCCTGAGCAACCTGGGTGCCTCCCTGCATCATCCATATCCAAGGCAATGTTGGTGAAAGGAAAATGGATCCAAGAACAATAGCCAGCTAACATATTACTGTGATTATTGAAGTCATTATGTGTTTTATGGGAAGAAAACGTCACTAACTTGTTAAATGAGTCGTCTTTCTTGGTCTGACAGGATTAGTCTTCCAACATCCTCCTTCCTACAAAGACAACTGGAACTTTCCAGAGCCAAGACCTTTCCATCCCCTTTGCCAGTCTTTCTCTGTTCCATCGAAGCTTCCCTATCATGTGTTCACATTGTCAGGACTTTACCTGGTGTCTTATCAGCTGATATAAAGCAGTGATTTTTAAACTGATCTGTATAACAATTTAATATTAATTTCTTGCCTATGTATAAAATGCTTGCATTATTTTTAAAACTATAATTTTTAAAAGCCAACACATTCCAATAATTACAAACAAAATGGCACCACCATTATAATATGCAGGTGGGCATATTTTGCCAAACTTTGAAATAAAGTGTCTCCTGCTGTCTCTAAAAGTACCTTTGAGCTTCTTGTGAATCAGCCCTTGATCAGAAAGGAATGCTTAGTGTGAGTCTTGAAAAATATCCAGGCCTGCACACATCTGTTCACACAGACTAGCCCAGGGGGGCCCAGACCTAAGCCTGGGTGCTCTGCACTTAAGAATCTGTCACAAAAGCACAGCTACACACCAGGAATTGAGACAGTATGTTACAAAAATAGTCACTGGAAATGATCACCTTGGAGCTTTTCTTTTTTGCATTGTCTTGTATGAGACTCTCACTTGAACAGTCATGGGCATCCACGTGGCCTATAGGATCACTGGAGACGAACTGCAAAGAGAGGATATTCCAATTTTACTATTCAAAATAAGGTCTTGAAGCCCACAGGAAAAAAGAAAAACACATCATTTTGAAAGTGAGAGCGAGATTGGTTAAGAGGACAACCTCTTGATAGAGAGAGAAGTACAGTTCCCACTGTAATAATTACCTGGAAAGAAAATGGTACTCACAATGAAATGAATGAGATTAATGCATTCTCCTATGATAGGTCACACATCCCGGTTTCCCAGGTCATGTAATTTTTCACGTAATATTTCATGCAATATTGCCTTCTGTCAGGTTTCTCTCTCCCAGCACCAATGGTAACATTAGAAATAAGGGACATGTGTGGTTGCTAGAATTTTTGCTCACACATTTAGCACAAATTGCAGTTTAGGGAAAAGTATTCACTCATGCTAATTGAAGCTTAAAGAATGGGAAATGTTAGTGGGTAAGTTTCTATGCTCTGCTCTTGGTTAAGCCTCCTCTTAGGCATCATCTCCAGCTCTTCCTAAGATATATACTGCAATTAAGTGTCGTGGTGAGTTCACCATTCTCTCTTGTCCATAAAGGACTCGAACTCGAAGATGATGGATTGCGAGCTAAAAATGGCCCAGATCCCAGTAAATGTTGAATTAGAACCGCCAAGGAGAACTCACAGACCTATATCAGATTGTGAGCAAAACCCAAACCTTAGTTGTGTAAATCACTGAGCTATTGGGGTTATTTGTTGCTGCAGTGTAGTCTATCCTATCTTGACTCATATAATATCTGGCGATAGAGACTAATGGAAGAAGAAGGAAAATGTCTATAGGAGTGTGGTCCAAAGAAAGCAACCCCTAAAGTGATGAGGTGGGCTTTCCGAGAGTATGGCCCCCGCTAAAAGTCCAGCCCCTCAATTTATGAAGTTGCAGGCAGAGGGACTTAGCCAATGCAAAGGAAAAAAGATACCCTTCCTTTCAGGCTTTTTTTGTGGCTGAAGATTTAAATCTATCTGTCATTTGTCATTTAACATCCCTTTGCATGATTTAAATAAGAAGTAAATTTGCTTCCAAAGCACAAAACCAAGAAAAGCCAAAGCATAAAACCAATCTTTTTTTTAAAAGAATTCTATATCAGATGGGAAAAACTTCATAAAACCCTAGAGCTATCCCTTTGTGCATATCATGAGTCTACTCGTTTTTTCTTCAAGAATGAATTTTCCTTGCTTTGAGTCAATCCAGGCAGTCAAAAACACTATAAAAGACCATATAATCTTCCTGATCAAATGTGCATGGATTATAGACTGTGCCAGCTACGGAATGCACTTTGTTTGAACTTTAAACTCATTTCAGTCCCCAGTTTTATTATCAGGTGTTTTTTTTTTTTCTTTCATACAATTTTCTGTAAGTTTCTACTCTGTTCAGGGAACAATTGAGAAAGTGGTATGCAGTTAAAATTAAAACCTGCCACTTCCCACATAAAATATGTAAATAGTGTAAGGCAGTTTGCATTTCTAAAGGCAGCAACTTAAAATTCTCTTAAGGAGTATCAGAAAAACCATGGATTAATTTACCAAATGTCCTCCAACCCTTCACTTTCCACAGGATTTTTATTCTAATTAACAGGAAGGATTAAACATCTACCATTTGGTAGTTAGTTTATTATCTGCATATGGCTGAGTGGGTCCCTTAATCACATCCTTCAACCTCTATGAAAAGCAACCAAAATGGAAAATTTCTTATGGCTCCTTCCTTGGAAAAGAATATACTGGTCAATATGAAAAGATTCAGATTATGGGGACTTCTGGTGTGTTTATAGCTAACTTGAGTCTTATGTGTCTAACTGAGACACTAGAGCCTGAGGGAGACTATGCAGAACTGAGCACTGTTGAAAAGGACCCATGGATGTCACCGCCAAAAGGCATAGGCGCATTGAAAGACTGAGACCTAATCACAGGACTATAGAACACCTCCTCTCTTCCCAAACTTTACCTCACTAGGGCTCCTGTATAATAGCAAAGAAATACAACTGAAAGAACTGCATGTCTCAGACCTTATTAAAGAAGCCTCTAAGAAAACACAAAGACAACAGGGGAGACAAAAACAAAAACAGGAGGGAAAATTTTAGCCTTTAACATCTACTGCTACAGCAAACTGTGAACACAGCCTAACTCCCAGCCAGATAAACACAAAACCTTACGCTAAAGGCCGATTTACCTTGGTTGTTTTTACCAATACATCATGTGTGGCTTTCAACAAAAAACTACAAGACATAATAAAACACACACAAAAAAAAACGCAGTCTGAAGAGATAAACCAAGAATCAGAACCAGATGCAAATACAGCAGAAATTTTGAATTATCAAACCGGAAATTGGAACAATTATGATTAATTTGCTTAGGGCTCTAATGTAAAAAGTCACCAACACAGAACAGATGAGTGAGGCCGGGCGTGGTGGGTCATGCCTGTAATCCCAGCACTTTGGGAAGCCGAGGCAGCAGATCAGCTGTGGTCAGGATTTTGAGACCAGCCTGACCAACATAGAAAACTACAAAATTTACAAAACTACAAAAATTAACTGAGTGTGGGTGTGCATGCCTGTAGTCCCAGCAACTCAGGAGGCTGAGACACAAGAATCACTTGAACCCGAGAGGTGGAAGTTGCAGTGAGCTGAGATTGAGCCACTGCACTCCAGCCTGGGCAACAGAGTGATATTCCATCTCAAAAAAAACCCCAAACAAACAAAAAAACCAGATGGGCCAGCCGCAGTGTCTCATGCCTGTAATCCCAGCACTTTGGGAGGCTGAGGCGAGTGGATCACCTAAGGTCGGGAGTTTGAGACCAGCCTGACCAACATGGAGAAACCTCGTCTTTACTAAAAATACAAAAATTAGTGGGGCATGGAGGTGCATGCCTGTAATCCCAGCTACTCTGGAGGCTGAGGCAGGAGAATCGCTTGAACCCAAGAGGCGAAAGTGGCAGTGAGCCAAGATCGCGCCATTACACTCCAACCTGGGCAACAAGAGTGAAACTCCATCTCAGGGAAAAAAAAAAAAAAAAAGAACAGATGAGTGATGTAAGAAGATAGATGGAAACTCTAAGAAACAACCAAGAGGAAATGCTAGAAATCAAGAGCATTGTAACAGAAATGAAGAATGCATTTGCATTTATTGGTTTCGGCAATAGACTGGACACAGCTGAGAATCAGTGAGCTTGAAGATATGCCAATAGAAACTTCCAAAACTGAAATGCGAAGAGGAAAAAAAAGAGAGACTCAACAAAATACCTAGGCACTGTGAGACAATTACCAAGGATGTCACATATATATATTGGAAATACTAGAAAAAGAAGAGAGAAGAGAAGAGAAGGAATATTTGAAATAATAGCTACTGAGAATTTTCCAAAATTAATAATACACACCAAACCACAGATCCAGGAAGCTCAGATAACACCAAGTAGGTTATATACCAGAATGTCCATATCTAAGTATGTCATATTCAAACTGCAGAAAATCAAAGACAAAGAGAAAAATGTGAAAGAAAAAAAGAAATACCTTACCTATAGAAAAGCAAGAAGAGTACAACCACGTAAATAGATTCATCTCGGATTTCACTTCAGAAACCATACAAGCAAGAAGAGAGTAGAGGAAAGTATTTAAAGTGTTGAAAGAAAGAAAGAAACTCACCACCCTCGAATACCGTATCCAGTGAAATCAACCTTCAAGAGTAAAGGAAAAATAGTTTCTCAGACAAACAAAACTTGAGGAAATTCATCACCTGTAGGCCTTCATTACCCGTGGGGTTATTCAATACACTCTCCTAGAGCAAATGGTTGACTACATCAGAAAAGGAAGCCCAAAACTTAGAATTTTACCTCACGCCAATTCCACAAAATAAGTTATTGATAGGTTAATGATTATAAGGGAAACATAAATTGAAACCAGTGCTTCAATCATATTGGTATGTTAACTAACTTTCTAAGTATAAAAGCAGAGAGTGACATAAATACGATCATCTAAAAACACCAGAAATAAAAGTAAAAGGCAAATGACCAACCAAAGAAAATCTTTGCACTGTATTTGATATTTTTCATCTAGGTATTTTTAAAATTTATTTTTCTTAAAGATGCAATCCTAATGGGGAGAAAAATAGTTGAAAAATGTGATAAACACTTCACAAAAAAAGAAATACAAATGGTTAATAAATTTGTGAGAATGTTCAACCTCCAACTAAGAAAGGAATGCAAATTAAAACAATACTATTTTCTCCTTTCAATTTGATCATCACATTTAGAAATTAGACTACTCTGTTTTGACAAATAATGTGATATGAATAGTCGTACTGCCTTTATCAAACACTATAAATTGGTAAGATTTCCTGAAGGGCAATTCGACAATATGGATCAGTGGCCTTAGAAAATCGTCATGAATTTGGTGGGGCACGGTGACTCATCTGTAATTTGAGCACTTTGGGAGGCCAAGGCAGGTAGATTGCTTGAGCTCACGAGGTGAAGACCAGCCCAGGCAACATCATGAGACCCTGTCTCTACTAAAAATACAAAAAATTAGTCGGATGTGGTGGCATGTGCCTCTGGTCCCAGCTACGTGGGAGGCTGAGGTGGGAGAATTGCTTGACCCCAGGAGGCAGAGGTTGCAGTGAGCTGAGATCACATCACTGCACTCCAGCCTGGGTGACAGGGTGAGACCCTGTCTCAAAAAATAAAAAGAAAAAAAAAGAAAAGAAAAGAAAAGAAAATTGTCATGAAGTTGACCCAGTAATTGTAATTCTAGGAATTATCATCAGAATAATTATCAGAAACATGCAAATGATGAACATACAAGGATTGTCCACCCAGCTTTGTCTATAATAGAAAAAACTTGGGAATGACCCAGAGGCATGGCTAAATAAGTGGTGGCACATTTATTTAATAAAACCTTAAGCACCTGTGAAAGAACGTATTTTTAAGGAACATTTAACCATATGAGAAAATGCTCTAGAATATAAAGGGAAAAGCTAGATATAAAACTGTATATTTCATATCCTAATTTTATAGTAAAATGCATGAGAAAAGCAATGAAGAAATGTTAATGGCAGTCTCGGTAGTGAAATTATGGGTGGTTTGTAGTTTCTTCTTTATTATTTTCAGTGTTTTCCCCCACATTTTCTATAATAAAAAATTTCTACCTTTATAATCAGGAAAAAAGTAAATGAAATGTTATGAACCTTTTCAGGTTAATCATATTGCTACAGGGAAATTCTATTCTACCTTAATTATTTGTAAAGTTGAACAGGTGTTTGTTAGACCTGGTAGAGCCTGTGTGCATTTAAGACTGACTCCAGGTCAGGTATTTGAATGAGCCTTAGAAACTCCCACTTTTTTACTCAGGCAACTCCGAGTTCATTTTTTTCCATACCAGTCTTGTCTGTGTGCAACTTGGAAGGGTGAAAAAAAAATCTAAAACAGAGTCTTACTAATGTTGCCCAGGCTGGTCTCAAACTCCTGAGCTCAGGCCATCTTCCTGCCTCAGCTTCTCAAGTAGCTAGGACTACAGGCACTCACCACCATGCCCAGTGGCCTGAAGTGTGGAATTTTTAAACAACTCAGGTGAGATTCCTTAGAAACTGTATTTGGTTGGTAGCTGTGTACTCAGTGAAGAAGTGAAAGTAATGGGGAATAAAGGTAGGAGGTTCCTTGAAAAGCAGTCATTTCACTTCTAATTATTTAGAAAGAAAAGGAAAGGAGGCAAGCACTCCTTGGATCTAAAAAAGATATCGGTGCAGTGTTCATTGAGGGTCACTGTTCCCGTTGTATAATACTGTGTAAATCACTCAAAAGCTTAATGGCTCAGGGCAATAATCATTTATCCTCTCTCTTGGCTTTCTGAAGCTTAGCTAGGTGGTTCTGGCTTAGGTTCTCTCACGAGGTTGCAGTTAAGATGTCAGCCAGAGCTTCAGTCATCTGAGGCTCGCCTGGCACTGGACCGGAATCCAGTTCCAAAGTGACTCACACACATGGCTGACAAGTTGGTTCAAGCTGTTGTCTCTAGGTCTCAGTTCCTATGTGGGACCCTATACAGAGCTGCAGAGGCGTGCTCATAGCATGGTGGCTGGCTTCCCCCAGAGAGAACAATCCAAGACAGATGCTGCAATGCTTTTCATAACCTAGCCTTGGAAGTCACACACTGTCATTTCAGCAATATACAATTGGTGACATGTCAGCCCTATTCAGTGTGGGAGGGGTGGGATACCAGGATGCAGGAATCATTGGAAGCCATCATGGAAGCTGATGACTCTTTTGTTTAGGCATGTTTCCCACCTCCCCAGTGTGAAAGGAAGCTGACCCATCCTCAATATTACTGATGGGTTTCATTGGGCTAAATGTAATGATGGCTCCTTTGACAACAATAGGTTCAACACCCCAAGCCTAAGCCAATTAGCACATGGCCTTCTCCCAGCTTCCAGCATTCTTCAGGGATTGGCTTATGACAAGATTCAGACCAATGAGGCATAAAAGGACACTTTCAAGGAGCTTCTTAACATAGAGTCACCAGGTTCAGTTGATTTTTGACATATGTGCCAAGAATGGGGAAATGAGTTACTTTAATAAACAGTGTTGGGAAAACTGGATATTCACAGGCAGAAGAATGAAAATGGACCTTTATCTCACCCTTTATACAAGAATTAACTCAAAATGGGTTAAAGACTTAAATGTAAGAATCAAAACTGTAAGACTACTAGAAGAAAACACAGGGAGAAAGTTTCATGACATTGGTCTGGGCAGTGATTTCCTGGGTATTGCCCCAAAAGCACGAAAACAAAAGCGAAAATAGACAAATGGGATTACAGCAAACTAAAAAGCTTCTGCATAGTTAAGGAAACAATTAACACAGTGAAGAGACAACGGGTAAATTGGGAGAAAATATTTGCCAATCATACATTGGTTAAGGGGCTAATATGCAAAATAAATGAGGAACTCAAACTACTGAATAACAAGAAAACAAATAACCTCACTTAAAAATGGGCAAAGGACCTGATAGACATTTTTCGAAAGAAAACATACAAATGGCCAACAGGTATTTTAAAAATTGCCCAGCATCACTAATCATCAGAGAAATGCAAATTAAAATCCCACTGAGATATCATTTCACACCTGTTAGAATGGCTGTTATCAAAAAGATGAAAGGTAGCAAGTGTTGATGAGGATGTGGAGAAAAGGAAACCCTTGTACACTGTTGGTATTGTAAATTAATACAGCCATTCTGGAAAACAGTACAGAAGTTCTTCAAAAAACGAAAAATACTGATTTAATATGCCCACTTCCGGGTATACAGCCAAAGGATATGGAATGATTATGTCAAAAAGATGATAGCACTTCCAAGTTTCTTGCAGCATTATTCACAACAGCCAAGACACAGAAGCAACAGATAAATGAATTTTTTTAATGTGGTGTATATATACACAATGGAATGCCATTCAACCTTTAAAAAGCAGGAAATTCTGCCATTTGTGACAATATAGATGAACCTAGAAGACACTGTGCTAAATGAAATAAGCCAGCCACAGAGAGACAAATACCACATGATCTCACTTATATGTGGTATCTAAAAAGTCAAACTTATAGACGTAAGAGGCTGAGGTTGCAGAACGGGAAAGGTCAAAGGGTACAAAGTTTCAGGTAGGAGGAATAAGTTCTGGTGATCTATTGCACCCCATGGTAACTTCATTAATAACAATATATATTTCATGATAGCTAAGAGACTGGATTTTAAATGTCACTGCAAAGAAATGATAAGTATTTGAGGTGATGGATTTGTTAACATGATTTGATCATTCCATAATGTATACATGTATTAGAAACACATTGTACTGCATAAATATATTCAATTATTATTTGTCAATTAAAAATAAAACGAAGGCCATGCATGGTGGCTCACACCTGTGATCTCAGCACTTTAAGAGGCCGAAGTGGGATGATTGCTTGAGCCTAGGAGTTCAAGATCAGCCTGGGCAACATAGCGAGACCTCGTCACTACAAAAAATTCAAAAATTAGCCAGGAGTGGTGACACATACCTGTAGTCATAGCTACTAAGGAGGCTGGGGTGGAAGGATGGTTTGAGCCTTGATGGTTGATGTTACAGTGAAACGATATGGTGCCACTGCACTCCAGTCTAGGTGACAGAGCAAGACTCTGTCTCAAAAAAAGAAAAAAGAAAAAAAAATTAAAAATTAAATGAAACTTCAAAAAAATAGAGCCACCAGAAAAGATGGTTCCTGTGTTCCTCAGGTGTTTTGGGGTATGGCTCTGAATTCCAGGTATGCTGCACTGTCCTCCATCAGCCTGGAGAATGACGCCACTCATAGCGGGGAAGAATTGGGAGAGTCTCAAGAGAAAAGAAGTCAGAGTCTTCACAAAACCGTAGATGGTCACTGCCCTACCACTGGGCTCTTCCTTTACCTGGGCCAATAAACCTCCCATATTTTCGAACCCACTTGAAGATAGGTTTTCTAATACACGCAACCACGCCTGATTTTTTTCCACTTACAAAGTGGAGATAAAAGAAATGAAGACAAATGCCTTGAAAACTAAAAGAGAATTTACTATTTAACATTTGGGATAGTTACATCTACTTGAACCAAACTCAGATTTAGGACAGCTGCCTAGATATGTGGACAAGAGTATCACTGAGCAAGCCTGGCCTCCAGCGTTTTCTGAACCCATAATGGCTATGCCCATAAGCCAGACAGACAACAGCTCTGAAGGTACAATTTTGGTAGGAGTGTGATGGCATGGGTCTAGTGTCCCAGCTGGGGGAACATCACAAGCTCAAGATTTCTGAGCTATGGTGAGGTACACCAGAAGGGTCCACACAAAACTGGTCTTCAAAATGGGCATCAAAGCTGGACACAGTAGCTCATGCCTGTAATTCTAGTACTTTGGGAGGCCAAGCCTCCAAAAAGCCTGACTTTTGAGCCCAGAAGCTTGAGGTCAGCTGGGGAAACATGGCAAAACCCTGTGTCTACAAAAAAAAAAAATACCAAAATTAGCGAGGCACGATGGTGATGCTTATAGTCTCAGCTACTTGGGAAGCTGAGGTGGGAGGATCACCTGAGCTTGGGGAAGTCCAGGCTGCAGTGAGCCACGATCGTACTACCGCACTCCAGCTTGAGCAACAGAGTGAGACCTTATCTCAGAAAAAGTGGACACCATCACTTCTGGCCAGTGTCTGGATTGCCACTAGTGCCTCTTGATTTAAAGTCGAGGAAGAACATGATGAAGGTCATCCGCCACTAACGTCTCCTTATGCATTGGTTCTTCAGTCCCTCCTGAGATTGGTGTGGAAGACTTGTGCACAATGAGAGACCAGCGAGGGGACCACGAAAGGGGCAGGGGTCCCCATGCCACTGAAGTGAGGGGAAGAGAAAGAGGTCCAGGAACCTTGAGGTCACTGGAGACAAACTGCTGAATCACACTTTTGCTGATGGCAGAAAAACTTGGTTGATTCAGTTTTGTCAAGAGCAAGTCATGTATGTTATATCTAGGAAATGTATCAATAGACTTGACGTATCCCAGGCACTCTTCCAAGTACCTTACAAACTATTACTTATTTAATTCCCTCAGCAACTGTGAAATAGGCGTTCTTGTTGTAGATTACAAAACTAATCTGCAACAAGATCTGCAAGAAGAGGTTAAGACACTTGCCCAAGGTCACACAGTTAGAAACTGAGGCGCAGAGAGGTTAGCAAACACCCATGGTCACACAGCTGGTAAGTGGCAGATTCAGTATTTGAATGCAGACTTTGCTGGCAGGGCCCATGCTCCTAACCACCATGCTCTGCTGCCTCTGCTACCAGCTTTCCGTTTCTTTGCAGACTTGCTGTGTATCCTGGGGAGGCTATTCCTCTCTGCATGATGGTTCACTCAGAGATGCCTTGGTGAAGTCAGAGCAGATCTAAGTACATGTGGTAACTGAAGGTGTTTTTTCTGCCAGGCCTGGCCCTCAATCCTGGGACCTTGGGTTGCCACAAACTCTGGTTCTGTCGTCTTCATCTTGCCTAACGAACCAGCCCTAACATTGGATTGGGCTTGTTAAAAATGCAGCTGATCATGAAGCAGTCTGGCCAACTGTTTCCCTCCTTGCCCAAGCTTCCTGATCATTCCAGGCCTCTGCCCATCACACACCCTCCTTCTTAAATACTATCATCAGTGTCGGGGACGTTAGGGAGAAAACCGATGAAGAGGAAATGATTATAAAAGTTACATCTGCTGTTCAGGCAGCTGTTCTCTTTCCTCATTAGGAGAATCAATCATTTTTCAACATCATTTTTGATACTAGGAAAAGGCTTCATTTATTCTAAGACTAAAGAGGAGGAATGAGGGAATTAAATCCCACAGGTCTTTAGCTGATAGGATTTTTTTTTTTAATATTCTGTCCTCACCAATGACCTAATTAAGCTTTCAAAGAATGATAAACTCTCCACTCCTCTGTCTCATTTCCATCTGTGCATGTACAGATCTGGAGTTACTGGCCTCTCTCTCAGCCTTTCTCTTCCGTCTCATCTTCACAGATTAAGGCCAGCTTTCTCTTTCTGTGAGGGCTTTTTGGAAATGCGTCTTCATCTCTGAAATTGTACAGCCAAGCCTCAGATCGTCACGGAGGCACTCCATCATATTTCTATGGACTTACAGAGGTCAAGAGCGAGAAAATCATCCCTCATAATGATTATGAGTTTTAACCATGGGGGCAGACTGCTCAGGTTCAAAGAGCGATTTTGCCCCTTACTAGCTATTTGACCTTGGGCACATGACTTAGCCTCTTGGTGCCTCAGTATACTCATCTGTCAAATGGAGAATACCTGACTCACAGGGTTGTAGTGAGAATGAAGTTAATTTACAGTACATGTAAAGTGCTTAACAGTGAGCTCCTGGTACACAGTAAATGCAAAGTTATGATCGTCGCTGCTTCTGCTGCTGTTGCTATTTTCCAGTTCACTACCTCTGATGCTTATGTGCCCTCTTAAACATCTTTCTGTACAAATCCTCAAGGTTGGTTCAGCCCCACCATCTGCCTTCTCCATTCCTGCGTCCTGGTTGTTGAGAGCTTTGCCGGGAAAATCAAGCAAGCGTGTGGATTGCAAACTCATGGTCTCCAATCTAAGCCCGCTCCTCAGAGACTCTGTTGTGTGTCTGTCCTGGCATTGGTCAGTGTCCAGGCAGAAAGACAGAGCACAGCAGTTGTTTCAGCTTAAGTGAGCCAGGCGTGTGAGGCTAGCTTGCTTAAAGGGGTGTTGGAGTACTAAAAAGGTAGACAGGGGATGCTGAGGTGCCACAGAGGTAGGAGCTTTAGGGATCAGTGACAGCCTCTGGGATCTGAGGGAAAAGGGAGAGGAGGTGGGGATTATCAGAACCTAAAAGCCTGGAAGAGGGACCCTATAGGTCTCTTACCCAGACCCCTGAAGACTGGATGCCACCCAGCTCGTGCTGGTATCTCTGAGGAGACACAAGGTTGATTCTGGGAATGTTGGGGAAACTGCCAACTGGGAACAAATTACCACTGCTGGGATAGTGCTCACAGCAACAGGAAATAGACACAAAGCCACAGGGAGTGAACAGGAGGGAGCAGCCACCTGTTCTGGGTACCATAGCCAGACGGGTGTTTCTAGAAAGCAAACGCAGCCAGGTCACAACTCTTCGTAAAGCCCTCCTGTGGTTCCCTATGTATCTTTAGGTGGAGTCTGGAGCGCAGCTTGGCAGACAGGCCTTCCCTGAGTTGACTGTGACCCTGGCCCACCTGCCAGCACCTTTGCCACACTCAACACTCTCTCCCTTGCCACTCCCATGTGCCAGCTATGTTGAACTTGTTGCATTTTTCCAAATGTTCGGTGCCTCCGTTCCTACTGGGAAAGCTCTTCTCTATGAAGTCTTTGTTGATCACCCAAGCTAGGAATGACTAATCCTCTCCTTGTGCCCTCACTGTAAAGTCAACACACTTCTTTTAGCAGATACTGCTGGCGCCCTGCCCTTATTTTCTTGGTATTCACCTCTACAGGGAAGGCAGCTTGCTATGAACATCTGTGGCTCCACCCGGGGGCTTTACATCTGCCGGCTGGAGCACATTTGGCCCAAGTAGGGACCCACTGTACATGCTAGGGAGTTAATGCCCCTTGAAGCAGACTTCAAACAATCATGAACAGGAATCTGATGGATAATCACCCTAGTTTTGTGCCCCCTGGTGGGCACTGAGGCTCGTTTTTACAGTGTCTCCCACAGATTCCCAGGGAGGACTGAAATACTCAGTTGCTTATAGTAGTAGCTAGCTTAAAACGTACCCTTGATAATCTTTCTTCTGTTCCCTGCCTCAACCCCCTGATTTCTTTAACCAATGCTTCCTGGGATCACCTTCCAAATAAACTACTTGCACTCAAATACTTGTTGCAGGGCCTGCTTTGGGAGAAACCCAAATTAAAACCCTTCTCTCATCGGTCATTACATAGTGCTATACCTATTTATCTAAAGGTCCCTATCACACTCAGCACTCTCAACTCTGCAGGCCAGGACTTTGTCTCATTCTTGTATGTATCTGCAAATTATAAGATAGTGCCTGGTACGTAGTGTGACCACAAGCCATACTTATTAACGGAAGGGAGAGATTTGAACACCAAAGTAGTACTATTGTAGAGAGTGATGTGTGATGAGCAGGAGTGATTGGGGGAGGCTAGCAAGGAGCTTTGAGATTATAATCCAGAGTTTTGAAGGTAAGGCTGCTTGGGCGGCTAAAGAAAGGGAGTAGAACTGCTACTCAACCATTCTGTTTCTTCAGATGAGATTGAAAATGCAGTAACAGAATTGTAGGCATGCACACACACTTCAAAATGTGAGGCATAGGAATTTTGCTCCCTACACCATGTCCCCTAAGTCTGGCCCCCAGAGAAGCTGTCACTTCTGATTCAAAGAAGAGATCTCCCCTTTCCCTGCTCCAAGAGATGTTATGGCCAAATCACATCGTGGTGGCAGCCCTTTCTCTGTAAGAAGCTCAGAAAGCAGACAGTCCTAACACTGTCTGGCATGGCTGATGTCTCGCTTAAAAGCCATCTGCTCTCTATCTAACCAGTACCAGTCATGTTGGAAATACTCCTTCCCATTGAATTCTTCCTCTGAATGTGACTGATCATAAATAAGGGCCCTGCCACAATGCCCAGGACTGTCCCGATTCTCTTCTGATTGCCAGCGTTAGAAATAAGATCTTCCACATACCAGACACATCTCAGCTTCCTGCCCAGAAAGGCTCTTGAATCCCAGGGCTGGGTTCTATCATGTAAGTTAGTCTGGTTTATTCTAGCCAAACCCCACAACAACGGTTTCTTCCCTAAGGTGGGCACAGTGGCCCACCCCTGTAATCCCAGTACTTTGGGAGGCTGAGGCAGGAAAATCACTTGAGCCCAGGAATTCAAGACCAACCTGGGCAACATGTTGCAACCTCTTCTCTACAAAAAATCCAAAAAAAAAAAACCTTAGCCAGATGTGGTGGTGCATGTCTGTAGTCCCAGCTACTCAGAAGGCTGAGGTGCAAGGAACACCTGAGCCCAAGGGCAGTCGAGGCTGCAATAAGCTATGATCACACTACTGTACTCCAGCCTGAGTGACAGAGTGAGACCCTGTCTCAAAACAAACAAAGAAAAAAAACCAGTTTCCTCCCATATGCCCTCCTTCCTGGACAGCTTGGAGAGCCTCTAAAACAAGGCATTTCACATCTCTTTCCAATACTACAGCTACTAGAGAAGATCTCTAAATTACTATTATCTCACTATCTAACATTTTTGAGCACCTACAAGGTGCTAGCACCACTTACAAAGCTCTGTGCTAGATATTTTACATATAATAGCTCATTCACTTCTCAAAACAACTCCATAAGGAAGGTACTTGGATTCATATCATGTAACAGTAGGGGAAGCAGAGAGGGTGGAGGGTGCCTAACTTGCTTAAAGGCAATCTTTCCAACACCCAAGCCTGTGAACTTTATCATAGTATTATACTGACATTATTTCAGACTTCGTACAATAGAATTTTAGTTCTGGAGGGACCACAGAGATTCACTGGAATCTATAATTTAAGGCGTGGTCTTAGCAGTCAGACTGATCTGGGTAGAAGTTTCAGAACTTCCACTTGACTAGCTGTATAATTATAGACAAGACGCTTATCTCTTTAAACCTCAGTCTCCCCATCTGTAAAATGGGATAATAATAGGTGCATTGTGAGAACAAGTTTTCTGTGAAGACTAAATGAGGTTCTGTATAAAAAGCTCTTAGCCTGTTGCTTGGCAAGTGTCTATTAAATATTAGCTAGCATTTACATAGTACTGGCTACATTCCAGATACTCTTCTAAGTGCTTGTCATGTGTTGTTTGTTTTAATTTCCACAACTACCTCATGAAGTAGCTGCTGTTAAAATCCCCACTTTACAAATGAAAAAATCAAAGCGCGTGTTGGACACTAAACCACAGATCTAGAAGCTTCGAGAACACCAAGCGGGATAAATACCAAAAAAATGACACCTAGGCATGTCATTTTCAAACTTCCAAAAATCAAACATAAAGAAAAAAATCTTGAAAGATGCCAAAGGGGTGGGGGTGTAGGAGGAACCTTACCTATATAGGAGAAAAGACAAGAATCACATCTGACTTTTCAGAAATCATGCAAGCAATAAGAAAAATGGCATGAAATGTTTAAAGTGTTGAGAAAAAAAAAGTTCACCGAACTAGACTTCTGTACCCTATGAAATCATCCCTCACTAGTGAAGGAGAGATAGACTTTCTCAGACACACAAAAATTGAGGGAATTTGTTACTAGTAGGCCTGCCTTGCAAGAAATGTTGAAAGACATTCTTCATAGAAAAGGGAAATAATACAGGTCAGAAATTTGGACCCACATAAAGAAAGGAAGAATATTGAAGAAGGAATAAGTGAAAACAAAATAAAAATTTTAATTTTTCTTATTCTTAATTGATCTAACAGATAACAGTTTCCTCAAAATAAGATTAGCAACAATGTATTCAATTATATATGCTTATGTGTATGTGTTTCTATATGCTACGTATAAGTAAAACGAATGATAGCAAAGATACAAGGGGTAAGAGGGAAGAATTTAGATTGTTTTGTTTTTAGAAGGCACCTGCAGTAGTGGAGTATTTGTAAATGTATTTTGCAAATTCTAGGGCAATCAACTAAAAGAATTTTTTGAGAAGTACAGCAGATATGCTAATAAAGGAGAGAAAAATTAATTATATAAAATGCTCATTAAAAACAAAAAAATACAGAAAACGAGTAGAAGACAAAAAGGAACCAAGAACAAGGGCAATATCACAGCACCCAAAAAATATCTGGGGTAATGCATGTTAATTCCCTCAATTTAGCCATTTTGTGATGTATACATATTTCAAAACAATGTGTTATAAATGATATATATATAATTTGCATTTGTCAAATAAATAAAAACAAGGGCAACAAATATAAAATAGTAATAAATATGGTAAAACTTAATCTGGCTGTATAAATAATCACTTTGAACATTAATGGTGCAAATGCACCAATTAAAACACAGAGGTAGCCAGAGTTGATCAAAAAGGAAACACACTTCAAATATAAAGACATAAGTAGATTTAAAATAAATGGATAGAGAAAGAAACACCATGCTAGCACTAATCAAAAGAAAACAAGAGTAGCTATATTAATTTCATACAGAGAAAACTTCAGAACAAAATAAGTTATCAGGGATAAAGAGAGGCATTCAAAATGACAAAGGGGCTCATACTCCAAAAAGAAATCACAGTTCTTAATGTGTGTGCACCTAACAACAGAGTGTCAAAATATGTGAGGCAAAAACTGATAAGACAGCAAGGAGAAATAGATAAATCCACTATTATATTTGAAATCTCCAACACTCCTGTATCAGAAATGGACACATCCAGCAGGCAGAAAATCGGTAAGGACATAGTTGAATGAAACAATACCATCAATCAACTAGATATAATTGACATCTATACATTACTTTACCCGACAACAGCAGAGTATGCATTCTTCTCAAGCTCACGTGGAACACTGACCAAAATAGACCACTTTCTGGAGTACAAAACACACCTTAACAAATTTAAAAGGATAGAAACCATACAATGTCTGCCCTCAGATCACAATGAAATTAAACTAGAAATCAATAAGAGAAAAATAGCTGAAAAATCTCCAAATACTTGGAAATTAGATGACACATTTCTAAATAACACATCTCAAGAGAAATTGTTTTTGATTTGAACCGAATGAAAATAAAAATACAACTTATCAAAATAAGTTCAGTACAGAATTTGGCGAAAGCAATGTTTAGAGGGAATTTTATAGCATTGAATGCATATATCAGAAAAAAAGATCTAAAATTAATAATCTATGCTTCCATCTTAGAAAACCAGAAGAGCAAATTAAATCCAAAGTAAGCAGATGAAAATAAATAATAAAAATTAGAGTAGAAATCAGTGCAAACAAAAACAGAAAATTGATTAAGAAAATAAAACCAAAGGCTGGATTTTTTAAAAGATCTATAAAATCAATAAGCTTCTAATCTGGCTAACTAAGAAAAAAAGGAGTAGATGCAAGTCACTAATATCAGAAGTGAGAGAAGGGACATCTTTATAGATCTCAGTGACATTAAAAGAATAATAAAGGAATATTATTAATAACTCTATGCCCACAAATTTGATAACCTAGATGAAATGGATCAATTCTTGGAAAAACACAATCTAACAAAATTCACAGAAGAAAAAATAAACAATCTGAATAGGCCTGTATCTATTACAAAAATCAAATTGATCATTAGTAACCTTCCAAAACAGAAAGCACCAGGGCTAGATGGATTCACCTGTGAATTCTACCAAACATTTAAGGAAGAAGTTGTACCCATCTCTACAATTTCTTTCAGAATATAGAAGCAGAGAGCATACTTCCTAACTCATTCTATGAAGTCAGCATCGCCCTAATACCAAAGCCAGATAAAGAAATTGAAAAATATAGAGAGATACTAATATCTCTCATAAACATAGATGCAAAAATTCTTGACACAATACTAGCAAATCAAATTCAACAATGTATTTTAAAAGTATACATCTCAACCAAATGGGATTTATCCCCCATATGCAGAGTTGGTTCAACATTTAAAAGTTCATCAGTGTAATTCATTACATCAACAGACTAAAGAAGAAAAATCATATGATCATATCAATAGATGCAGAAAATTACTGAACAAAATGAAATACCCATTTATGATAAAAACTCTCAGCAAACTAGGAATATAGGGGAAATTTCTCTACTTGATAAACTGTATCTACAAAATAACTATAGCTAGCATCATACTTAATGGTGAGAAACTCAAAACTTTTCCATAAGATAAGAAACAAGACAAGGATGTCCTCTACCACTGGCACTTTTCAACATTAGTTTGGAAGTCCTAGCTAAAACAAAAAGGAAATTAAATGTATACATATTGGAAAGGAAGGAGTAAAACTGTCTTTGTTCACAGATGACATGATCATCTAAGAAAACATAAAAGAAGCAAAAAGAACTTCTGGAACAAATATGCAATTATAGCAAAGTTGCAGGATACAAGGCTAATATACAAAAGTCATGTACATTGAAAATTATAAAAGACTTATGAAGGAAATTAAAGACACAGATAAGTGGAAAGACATCCTATGTTCATGGTTTGGAAGAATTAATACTGTTAAAAGGTCTTTACTATGCAAAGTGATTTACAGATTCAGTGCAATCCCTATCAAACTTCCAATGATACTCTTTACAGAAATAGAAAAGAATGCTAAAATTTATATGTAGCCACAAAAGACCTGAAGTAGTCAAAGCAATCTTGAGCAAGAAGAACAAAGCTGGAGACATCACAATTTCTTATTTCAAAATATATTACAAAGCTACAGTAATCAAAACAGTATGACACTGGCATAAAAATAGACATAGAGACCAACGGAAAAGAATAAAGAGACCAGAAATAAATTCATGCTTTTGTGGTCAGCTGCTCTTTGACAGGTTTTCAAGGACACACAATGGAGAAACAATAGTCTCTTCAATAAATGATGTTGGGAAAACTGGATATCCACATGCAAAAGAATGAAACTGGACCCTTATCTCACACCACATAGGAAAATCAACTCAAACTGGATTAAACACTTAAATGTTAGACCTCAAATCATAAAATCCCTAGACAAAAACATGGGAAAAGTTTTTTGACATTGCTCTGGGCTATGATTTTTTGGATATAACGCCAAAAGTACACAAAACAAAAACAAAATAAACAAGTGGAATTACATCACACTAAAAAGCTTCTGCACAGCAATGGAAACAATCAACAAAGTGAAAATTCAACCTATGGAATGGGAGAAAATACTTGCAAATCATATATCTGATAAAGTTTTCATTTAAGAAACTCATACAATGCAATCACAAATAAATATATAAATAAACAGATTTTAAAATAGGGAAAGGGTTTGAATAGACATTTCTCAAAAGAAGACACACAAATGGCCAATAGGCACATGAAAAGGTGTTCAATATCATTAATCACCAGGGAAATGCAAATCAAAATCACAATGAGCTATCACCTCACACCTGTTAAGGTGGCTATTATCAAAAGGAAGAAAGATAACAAATGTTGTGAAGGATGCAAAGAAAAAGGAAACTCTTGTACACTGTTACCACCAACAGTGGGAATGGAAATTGGTACAGAAATTATGGAAAATAATGTGGAGGGTCCTCAAAAAAATTAAAAATTGTATGACAACATGGATGAACCCAGAGGACATTATGCTAAGTGAAATAAGCCAGACCAGACAAATACTTCACTATCTCATGTATATAGAGAATCTAAAATAGTGAAACTCATAGAAGTAGACAGTAAAATAGTGGTTTCCAGGGGCTGGGGTGAAGGGAAAATGGGGACATGTAGTCAAAGGGTACAAAGTTTCAGTTATGCAAGATGAGTAAGTTCTGGAGATCTAATGTACAATAATGTAACTGTAGTTAACAATATTGTATTGTATACTTGAAATTTGCTAAAAGAGTAGATCTTAAGTGTCCTCACTGCGCGCACACACACACACACACACAAAGAAAACAGTAGGTATATGTGGTGGTGAATGTTAATTAACTTGGCTGTAGTGGATATTTCACGATGTGTATATATATCAAATCACCAAATTGTATACCTTAAATATATACAATCTTTGATTGTTAACTATTCCTCAATAAAGCTGGCAAAATAAATAAAACTTTTAAAAAACACTCTACAGCCAGTGCATTAGTGAAGGCCTTTGTCAACTCTCAACTGAACAAATGTCCAATTCCATTCCCCACCTCCAAACCAATGAGCTAATGTAAACATCCAGGAGTTTAAATGACCTGAACAAATATGGGAAGAGAGACAGAAAAGATCCTGAATTGACAGAGTTTAAACTCCTTATAATGGCTGGGGAAAAAAAAATATCATAACAAGATTGTGTCATTAGGTAGAATGAAACCTCAAGATAAAGACTAAGTTAAGTTGTAGAAAGATAAAGTTACAGTTCATTTGCATGCCTGAAGCAATAGATTGAAGATTTCTTGCCTGCTACAAGACAAATAGCTGATCCAAATGATAACTGACATGTAATAATGATTTAAATATGTGTGTACTCAACAAAATATGTAGTCATTCAGACACACTCACAAAAAAGTCAATCATTTTTCTATATATCAGCACTGAACAAGAGGAATTTGTAATTTAAAAAAACACATATTATTAAAATTATCGCTCACCAAAATGAAATACTTAGGTATAAATCCAACAAAATTTATGTGTCCTACGTAAAGAAAACTATAAAACTCTGGTGAAAGAAATCAAAAAACTAAATAAATGGAGATATATTCTATATTTATGAACAGGAAGACTTAATATTGTCAACATATTAATATTGTCAGTCCTTTCCAACTTGATCTAAAGAGTCAATGCAATCTCAATCAAAATTCTAGTATATTATTGTGTGGATATTGACAAACAGATTCTAAAGTTTATATGTAGAGTCAAGAGATCCAGCATTGCCAACTCAAAATGGAAAGAAAAGAACAAAGTCACATTGACACTATCAGACTTCAAAACTTACTATAAGGCTACAGTAATCAAGATAGTATGGCATTGCATATTAGACAACTAGATCAATGGAATAAAATAAAATAAAAAGCCAAGAACCAGACTCACACAAATATAGTCATCTGATCATTGACAAAGGAGCAAAGGCAAAACAATGGAACCAAGGTAGTCTTTTCAACAAATGGTGCTGGAACAACTAAAGATCTATATCCAAAAGGAAAACTAGAAGCTAGATGTATGCACCTTATGCCTTTCACAAAAATTAACTCAAAATGGATCACAGACCTAAATGTAAAATGCAAAACTATAAAACTCCTAGAAGACAACATCAGAGAAACCTTGATGACCTTGGGTATGGCAATGACTTTTTAGATAAAACACAAAATGCATAATCCATGAAAGAATTGATAAGCTGAACTTCATTAAAATTAAAAATTTTGTCTCTGTGAAAGGCAGTGTCAAGAGAAGGAGAAGACAAGCCACAGACTGAGAGAAATATCTGTGAAAGACACATCTGATAAAGTACTGCGTACTAGCCAGGGTTCTCCAGAGAAACAAAACCAATAGGGGATCATATATATAAGTGGTTCTTTTTCATTATTATTATTAGAATTGGCTCATGCAATTATGGAGGCTGAGGAATCAGTCCCAGTCTGAAGGCCTGAGAACCAGGGGAACCAATGTTGTAACCACCAGTCTCAGTACAAGGGCCTGAGAACCGAGGTGCCACTGGCATAAGTCCCAGAGTCTGGAGCCCAAAGGCCCAAGAACCAGAATCTCCAATGTATAAAGGCAGAAGAAGCTGGATATCCCAGCTCAAGAAGCAAGAGCAACTTCACCCTTCCTCTGCCCTTTTGTTCTATTTGGGTTCTCAACAAATTGCACAGTGCTCACCTACATTAGTGAGGCTGGGTCTTCTTTGCTAGACTATTGATTCACATGCTAATCTCTTCCAGAAACCCCTCACAGACACATTCAGAATTAATGTTTTCCCAGCTATCTGGGCATCCCTTAGTAGAGTCAAGTTGACACATAAAATTAACCATCACATGGGTGCAGCAAACCGCCATGGTACATGTGTACCTATGTAACAAACCTGCACGTTCTGCACACGTATCCCGGAACTTAAAGTATAATTTAAAAAGAAAACTAACCATCACGGACTATTATCCAAAATATACAAAAAAAACTTTTAAAAGTCAACAATAAGAAAATTAAAAACCCAATTAGAAAATGGGCAAAAGACTTGAAACGTCATCTCCTCAAAGAAGATATACATATGGCAAGTAAAGATTTGAAAAGATGTTCAAGATCATATATCATTAAAACAATGACATATCACTACAAGCCTAGCAGAATGGCCCTAATCCAAAACACTCACAACTCTAAACATTAGCAAGAATGTGGAGCCACAGGAATTCTCATTCATTGCTGGTAGGAATGCAAAATGGTACAGGAACTTCGGAAGGCAGTTTGGTAGTGTCTTACAAAATTAAACATACTCTTACCATGCAATCCAGCAATCACACTACTTGGTATTTACCCAAATGAACTGAAAACATATCCACATAAAACCCTGCACATGGGAATACTATAGTATTTTCTATAGTATTATAGTAATTTACTATAATTTTACTATAAGTAAATTATAGTAGATTTACTTACAATTGCCAAAAGTTGAAAACAGCCGAGATGTCCTTCAGCAGGTGAATGAGTAAATAAACTATGGTGCATCCACATATTGGACTTTTATTCAGTACTGAAAACAAAGGAGCTATCAAGCCATGAAAAGATATGGAGGAAACTTAAATGCATGTTACTAAGTGAAAGAAGCCAATACAAAAAGCCTACATACTGTTTGGGTCCAACTGTATGACATTCTTAAAAAGGTCAAACTATGGAGACAGTAAAAAAAAAAATCAGTGATTTCCAGGGGTTGTGAGAAGTGAGGGATGAAAAGATAAAGTACAGAGAATTTTGAGGGCAGTGGAACCGCAGGCATACCTCATTTTGTTGTAGTTCACTTTATGTGATTTGCAGATATTGCATTTTTTACAAATTGAAGATTTTTCCAACAACATGTACTCACTTTGTGTCTCTGTGTCGCATTTTGGGAATTCTTACAATATTTCAAACTTTTCCATTATTATTATTATATCTGCTTTGGTGATCTGTGATCAGTGGCCTTTTTTATTACTGTTGTAATGATTTTTGGAGCACCAAATCACACCCATGTAAGACAGCAAACTTGCATCAGACTGGCGCTAGCGACACGGGAGTGGCTAATGCATCCTCTTGCCGTTCCTGGTGTTTGGGCCTTGATTGTGATGGTGAGAAAAGAAAATGACCTTGCTGTGCTACAACAGGGACTGTGGTCAGTGCTTTGATCCTGAGACCAATTCCAATGATGCTTACACATAGCACCAAGGTGTTCTAGTCTTTCACCATGTATTAAAGGGTTGGTCTTGCTGTAAGAGAACCATGGATTTTTCTGATTTCTTAAGCATTGTTGCCTGTACAAAAGGTAGACATAACAGTGAGAAGCCACCTGAGCCACTCAAACCTAAAGTCAAGATTACTGAGAAGAAGGAACTATCTGAATTGAAACCCAAATTTCAGGAACACATCATTCAAGCCCCTAAGCCAGTAGAAGCAATGAAAAGGTCAAGCCCAGATGAAGCAATGACAAATCTGGAATTAACAATATCTGCCTCCGTAAAACAAGCACTTGATAAACTGTCATCAGGGAAGAAGATAAGAAAGAAGAAGACAATGATCAAATTAAGATTGGGACCTCATGTAAGAATGGAGGGTGTTCAAAGACATATTGGGGTCTAGAGATTCTAGAAGAAGTCTGTGCGTATCATTCTGGAGTACCTATTTTCCATGAGGGGATGAAATACTGGAGCTGTTGTAGAAGAAAAACTTCTAATTTGAATATATTCTTAGCCCAAAAGAGCTGTACAACAGGGAAACCCATGTGGACTAAAAAGGATGCTGGGGGAAAGTTATTCCATGTAGACATGACTGGCATCAGACTAGTGGTGAAGTTATCACTTCAGTAGATGCTAAAAATTCACTTCCAGAACTTAGTCGAGTAGAAGCAAATAGCACACCGTTAAATGTACACATTGTATTTGAGATTTTGGAGAGAAGGAATTTGATCAAAATGTGAAATTGTGGGGTGTGATTGATGTAAAAAGCAAAGTTATGTAACTATGACTGCAACAAAGATTGAGATCACTGTGAGAAAAGCTGAACCGGTGCAGTGGGCAAGCCTTGAACTACCTGCAGCGAAAAAGCAGGAAAAACAAAAAGACGACACAACAGATTGACTGGGAGATGAGAAGAAGGCTATACAAATTTCAGAATTCTTAATACTGTGTGAAGTGGTGGCTTGCTGCTGTAATCTTTTGTTGTTGTATTACTGAATATGGCATTTCAGGGTTAACATTAAGTTCTTAAAAGCCAAAATCGATTTGTCTTTTTGTGCCTCTCATCTTTCTTTTGTGTTATGTAAGATTGATTATTCATTTCTTCTTACTGGTAGGAGCCATAGTTGTGTCCTGTACTTGAAGAGGCTGGAAAATAGCCCATAACCATAATTACAGTATTTCTTCGTGTTTCTCTGTTAAGCAGAGAAATATTAAGGAACATGTTTTCACATATTTCTATTATTCCATAATTAGTAAAGCAAGATGAAATGTCAAATTTTAATCAGTTTTTTTCATGGATTTGTGTCCTTACAGTACTTGAAAATATTTAAGGAAGAGATGAACCTCTGCGGTTTTTTCTATGTGGGCTGATTACTTTTTGAAGGAGGATTAATTCTGAGGTAGTACAGTAAGTAAAGGGGAATATATGAATAACAAATTAGAATTTGTTTACAATTCCTTAAATTTTAAAATTACGTCAAAATGTACATTACTTGCCAAGCAGTATGATGTAAGAGTCTAGGAAACATAAATAAGAATACAGAGGTATCAATCTGGTTAAAATTCACCATTTTATAACACTAAGCAATAATCCTAAAAACCTCTTTCCTGAATAGTTAAATGTGTTTGTATGGTGTTACGACAAAATTGTTACTGATTTAGAGACTAAACCCTCTTAAAACCTTTAATTAGTTAAATTTGGAAAGAAATTATATGTATCTTGCCTCCCTGATGGAAAACTATATAAAACTGTAGACTTAAATGGTTTGTGGAAATACATTAGGATATCAGAAAACTAAATTATGGACTTTTTTTATGACTATTACATGTTAAATAAAATAGCTTAATTCTTTTGAGTGTTTTTAAGTAATTCATGAAGACCTTCACAATTTTAGTGATACAATGTTGATTATATATTGTACTTTATTTCTATTAAATATAAATAACACAGAATTAGATTGGATGGGTTTTGAGGCAGTGCAGAGCTCAGGAAGAAAAATTAGGAAATATTATGAAGGGCAGAATGGAAGAACTTAGAAACTTTGGGAATAAATTAAACTTATATAGATTTAAAATGAAAATAAAAGGGGTTTATTTCCCAAGCCCCTTGAGTCTTTTCTTTTCCTTGGTATTTATGGGATTCTTACGAAGAAGAATTTGCAAAAGTACTATTTTCATTAATAAGGTATATATATCATACTATATCATACTACTACCATTAGTAAATAACTTCGATGTAGTTAACATAATTATTAAAAGGTTTACCTCTGTTACAAATAAAAACAAAAAGATCTGGCAACCAGACTTTCATGATGTTACACCACCATGGCAAGAAACTCTGGGCAGTAAAAGCTGAACCCACATAGAGTGCACAAGCACCTAATACCTTGAGATGTACTTAAAATTTTTCAAGTTATCTTTCATGATTGAGGAACTATTTAGAGACATGAAGTCTTTATGGGTTGGGGGAAAGGTTGATACTTAGTTTGATAAAAGGTAATGATTAATATTCCTTTTTTGTAATACTTCCTTCTAAGGCTGTTTCCCCCTAAACAGTATCTTCATCTGTTATATGTGATTGAAATATTATTTAAAGCACTGAGTTATTGTAACCTCAGATTAGTTGCATTGATCAAAACATTGATTTTTTACATACACGTGTGTGTGTGTGTGTGTGTGTGTGTGTGTGTGTGTGTATATGGCTTTTGTATTTAGTCTGGTTACATTAGTGACCATGATGTTTCGTTTCGTATTTCTTAAGGAGCCTTTGAATTTGTTGTTCAGATCAAAATTTGAATGGTATTTATCTTAGACTCATACATAAAGGGATACAGTTATTGTCAGGTAGCTATTGTTAGGTAGCATATGTTTTACTATCGATTTGTCCAAAATGTTAATAAAAAATGCTTTATTGAAAAAAAAGACAGCAAACTTAATTGATAAATATCATATGTTCTGACTACTGGCTGGCCATTCCCCTGTCTTTCTCCTTCTCCTCAGGCCTCCCTATTCCCTTCGACACCACAATATTGAAATTAGGCCAGTTAATAACCTTACGATGGCCTCTGAGTGTTCAAGTGAAACGAAGAGTTGCATGTCTCTCACTTTAAATCAAAAGCTAGAAATGATTAAGCTTAGTGAAGAAGATATATCAAAAGCCAAGACAGGCTAAAAGTTAGGTCTCTTGCACCAAACAGTTGGTCAAGCTGTGAATGCAAAGGAAAAGTTCTTGAAGGACATTAGTCTACTCCAGTGAACACATGAATGACAAGAAAGCAGAACAGCCTCATCTTTGAAATGGAGAATGTTGCAGTGGTCTAGATAGATCAAACCAGCCACAACATTCCCTTAAGCAAAAGCTAATCCAGAGCAAGGCCCTCAACATGGAGGCAAGACCCTCTACCAGCAGAAAGATGATGACTCTCCAAAGGCTCAAATGATGGTTCACAATAAAATATTTTTCAATTAAGGTACGTACATTGCTCTTTTAGACACAATGCTATTGCATGCCTGATTTACTACTGTATAGTGTAAACATAACTTTATATGCACTAGAACACAAAAAAAATGCATGTGACTCACTTTATTGCAATATTCACATTATTGTGGTGGTCTGGAATCAAACTGCAATATCTCTGAGGCAAGCCTGTACTCTGTACAACATTGCAATGGTAGATCCACGTCATACATTTGTCCAAACCCATAGATCATACAACACCAAAAGTGAACCCTAATGTAAACTATGGTTGGCCAGGTGTGGTGGCTCACTCCTGTAATCCCAGCACTTTGGGAGGCCTAAGCGGGTGGATCACGAGGTCAGGAGATCGACCTGACCTCCTGGCCAACATGGTGAAACCTTGTCTCTGCTAAAAATACAAAAAAAAAAATTAGCCACCCATGGTGGCAGGCACCTGTAATCCCAGCTACTCAGGAGGCTGAGGAGGAGAATCACTTTAACCCAGGAGGCAGAGGTTGCAGTGAGCCAAGATCGCACCACTGCACTACAGCCTGGGCAACAGAGCAAGACTCCATCTCAAAAAACAACACCACCACCACCTACAATTTTTGGGTGATATTGCGTCAGTATGGGCTCATCGACTGCAACAAATGTAGCACCTTGGTGAGGGATGTTGATAGTGCGGGAGGCTATGTATGTGTGGAACCAGGGGGTATATGGAAAATCCCTGTATTTTCCCACCCAATGTTGCTGTGAACTTGAAACTGCTCTTAAAAAATAAAGTTTATTAATTTTTTAAAAGTACAATGAAATATTCTGCAACCAGCAATGTAGTTCAAGCTTTATTCAGCTAGTTATAAAATCAGAAGAAAAAATAAGAAACTGAGGCACAGAAGTGTTGCAGGTAATAACAGCACAACCAGCATTCGAACCCTGGCAATCTGCCTCTGGAGTGTGTGCACTGTTCACTTCGCCACCCCGCCTCTCAGTTGTTCACTACCATTGTTACTATTAATTTGCAAATGGAAACATTGAGGCTCAAAGAGATCAGCCACTTGCCAAGGTCCCAGATTCAGTGAAAGGCAGTATGAGATCCCAGGTTTTCCGAAGCACTGACTCCCAGTTCTTCCTCGACTCTCACCTTGCCTCTACACTCCCTCATTCTTCCTCCTCACAGAATCTGGGAAGATCTAAATGTGTTATCTTATCAAGGGGTAAACTTTGTTCCAAGTACAACATTTCAATACTCAGATCCTTCCAGAAGTAAAACCATCTCCTCTTCACTTTCAACCCAGTTTAATTGTCGAAACGAGAAGAGGATATTCACTAATGCAAGCTGTCAGCCAATATGTGGTAGACTCAATCCACTGCAGGACTCCAGCATTTTTAGCATGTTTGTCTTTGGCACCAAGGTTCACTCATTCGTAAGGTACAGAGGGTGAGTAGAACGTAGACCAAAATGAAACCCGTGTAGAAATGTAGCTGGCAAATGGCTGATAGAAGGAGATTTAAAAAAAAAAAAAAGAAGAAGAAGAAGAAAGAAAAGAAAAGAAAAAAAAGATATCCACTGAGAGGCACTAGAAGAGACTGTTTAATTCTTTCAAAGCTTGCCCAGCTGAAAGGGATCTGCTCTGGTATAATTCCCTGACCCACTTTTTTTCCTAATAAGAGATAGATAGCCAAGACACCCAGATGTGAGGGATACTGTCTCTGTAGAAGGCTCTTATTTGATTAGACACTGCTTTCATTTCATAGCAATTTGTATTTCCAAGGGCATCTCCTTCTTTGCTTTATTTTACATACCAACTTCTATTTCCTTGCACAAAACCCAAGGCTCTATATCTTCCAGTTAATGCCACAGTGCACCAGAATGCACGATTATGTGCAGTCTAATTTCCTGTAGGTCATGTTCACATTCAGTTATTTTATGCATATTGAGAGTAACTCAATATGTATAATCTTTCCTTTGAATTTTTAAGCTGAGAGTTCAGTCTGCTCTAAGATAAATTAGACATTATTCCTAAGGCTTAGTGTGCTCTGGCGAACTACTCTAAGGCCCTGGGGTTTCAAACAAATGCCTTTCTTTTTCTCCTTTCAGAAAACTAAGCTGGGTCTCAAAGTATGTCCCTTGCTATTGTGATTTCTTATTATTTCCTTTCAGCCCTAGAAGAAATCTCTCAGTTCAGCATGATCCAGTGCCTCAGTCACAATTGGCTGAGTGATGTTTGCTTAAATAACAGCCCTTCCCAGATGGCTGATGGTAGCTTCAGGTCAAAACATAATGAAACTAAACAGTGATCAGTGTTCAGAAATCACTGGAGTGTTGCTGGGTGTGTAAGCATAATGCAATTCTATCAGATCTTCTGATTAATGGCAAATCTGAGAAGGAGAAGTTGAAAGAGGCAAATTTTTTTGTTTGCTTGCTTTGGGAGCCAGAGGAAACAGTGGCTTCTGGCTGCTAAGGGTTGAAGGGTCTCAGAAAAGTAAAAAGTGGTAGGGTGTGTGTGTGTGTGTGTGTGTGTGTGTGTGTGTGTGTGTGTGTGTATAATTAGATGTCATGCACAATGATCATAGTAAATCTCCCATTTCCAAAAACCATTCCAGGGAAGAATGTCAAAGGTAATAGAACTTACCACCTATTATCAAATCTATGGTAGGCTTTATTGCCTGGGGGCTTATAAGCATCTTAAAGAACTTGGCAAGAAATTAAGCTTGAAGGTAAAATAGTACTTTCTTTTAAAATTTTATCCCGGTATATTTTTATCAAGGCATTCAAATTATAAAATGTCGAAAGTCCATTTACAATCTATTTTCATTCCATATGAAAATATTTATATTATCCCATTAAATATATTTACACTTGGTATATACTAGGGCCAACTATAAGGAGTCCTGCCAAAGAAAGAACACCTTTATTCAGTTCTAAAATTAACATTTAAAGACAGGTAAGCCATGCAATAATGATTCCCTATCTGTATATGTTGTTCTACACTTTTCAAGGCATTTTCAAGTTGATGATCCCCTTTAAGCTTCACAATAACTCTGTGGAGAAGGAAGGGAAGATACTATTTGCATCACTTTGCAGTTGAGAAAACCAGAACCCAGACAGTATGGTGGAAGCTGGTCAGGTGTTCACCAAACTGTGTCCCTTTCCCTTTTGGGCACACAACAAGACTACATTTCCCAGGATCCCTTGCAGTTAGATTTGAACATGTGATGGGTCCTGTCCACTGGAATATGGGTAGAAGTGATGTATACCTCTTCATGGCCTGACCCACAAAACCCTCTAGTATATAAGCCTCCCATTCATGACTAAGAGGAGAGTTGCCCAGGAAAGCCAGCCTGCCAGGAATATGTACTGGATTGTTGCATGAGTGGGAAATAAACTTATGTTGTTTTAAGTGATTGGAATATTGGGGTTGTTTATTGCACCAGTTATCATACACTAATAAAGAGAAGCTAAACTATTTACCCAATATTATACAGCTACTCGGTTTTTTAAAAAGCCAGGATTAGAACTCTGTTTTACTAGTGCATAGTGTGATATTCATTTGTTTACCAGTACCAACCATGTGTAATAAACTGTGGTATACACTATTGCTAGTCCAGTAACTGAAAGATTTAGAAGGATGATAGACAAGTCATTGTATCTCTCAACTCTGATGGTCTCCTTCTGCTTTCTCCATGTGTTCTTCTAGTAGTTACTTCCTCAAGTATCCCAGCAACAAGCAAATACAATAAAACATATCACACCTTACTGATCTGAGAAGAGGACTTACACTTGAAAACTATCTCCCTTGAGTTCCTTTCCTTCCTGATAGTACAATCAAGAGTTAATAAAATATATATATTCTCTTCTACTGAGATGGGCTCAAATCAACTTCCTTTAGAAGGAACCTGATAAATGAAGCTGCCAATACATGCACAGAACAGGCAGTGACTGAAGTCTCATTATATATGAGTCACAGACAGATGCTGTCAAAAAGCCAGAGGCCAGAGGATAAGAGCCAAAGCAAGCAGGGGTAGTGAATCTGCTAGGTGAGGACACTAATGAGAGCAAGAGTCCACCAGGCCAGAAACAGCTGCAGTTATTCAGGACCCTGGAGAGCTCTTAGCACACTATTGCTAAGAATGTTTATTCTGAGAACCCCAACAGGTAGTTTGCCCTTTTCTCTAAACTCCCTAGTTCATAAAAGGGGCTTCTCTCTATGAATGTTTTGGTTTCTATGAAATGGGAGATTCATTCTCATGCTTTCTGAGGAGTTCAGTGTCTATGTCTAGTAGATAGGTGGAGGCTATCTTATCTAGCCTTACTGAGGGTCACACCTCAGAAAATCTAGAAAAGTACATAGCCAGAGGTCATCATTCTCTTTGATTATGTATGTTCTAGAAGGCTTCTCCTTTCTAGGTTAGAGACTGGTGCTCAGGTGAGTCTGGTTCCAAACACGTTACCAAGGGAAACCTTATTACTATATGAACTACATCATTATCCCTTTGACCCTAACAGGAGGATTGCCAGAATTATAGACCTTTTCTTTCTGAAAATGTGTTCTCAAGCAAGGTAACAGATACTCCATAAAAATGGATTCTATAGCAAAATAAGTTTTGGGAAGCTTTGAATTAAAATGTTAAATATTTACAGTGCTTTTATATATTTTTTCTTTCTCTACAAAGTACAATGTGAAGATCAGTTTCAGGCATATAAGTTTATTTTCCTCTTAGGATCTTGTTTCCTTTGCAGATATGTTCCTCCAAGTAGTATTACTGAGTTAAAGGGCTAGAACAATGCTATATCACTATACAGGTATGGCCAAATCCAACTGGGCTTGTAAAATTTCACTTCCACCAGTAGTGTATGAAAACATCAATTTCAATTTCACTTGTACTTGATTAGTAACTTGACTTATATTCTTTGATGACTAGTACCTAGTAAATTAGATAGTAGTAGTACTATCACTACTTCTATAAAGTACCTAGGACTGTGTCTGGCCCATAATAGATACTCAGTGAATATTTGTTTAAGGTCGAAATGAAAAGTTAACACTTTCTCACAAAATATGTGTCTACTTAGCACAGTTCCTCATTTGGAATCGTCTGTCTTTTTCTTCTTTATTATCAGGGTAGTAATGTTTTTCTTTTGAATCTGGTTAAGACATTAAGCCTCTGTTTTTCATATTTGTTGAAAAGATTTCCCCTGTGTTATTTAATCTCTTATGTACACAATTTTAATTTTTATGTAATAAGATTTTTCAGTCATAATAATTGTGATGTTCTATCACTTTAAAGATTATGAAACTTAGAGATACTCCAGAGACCTCATAAAAGTCACTGTTTTTCCTTTTGAATTAATTTCTCATATACAATTTATTCATTCTGTATTGTGGTGTGAGATGTGGGTCTAAATAGATGTTTCTCTAAATTAGTAACAGATATCTCAGTACAATTTATAATCTAATCTTTTCCCCAGTGTTTTTTGACTTTTACCACTGGCTTTTGGTAACATATGTGGATTAAAACAAAAGGGAATGAGTTTCAAATATCATGAAAAGAAGTCATATGAGATAATATGGAATTATCTAACACTTTCCTCTGTGGTTTGCACCATTCTGCTCTCAACAGGTTTATAATCTTGTTGTCAAAGGTCAAAGTTTTGACTACATCATTTATCTGTTTGAATATAGCAATCTAGTGGCCTTAAAATGTTCTAAAGTAGATGTCAAAATGTCACTTACACAATTCAGATATGCAGCAAAAATACAGTTTCTCTACTTCATAACCTGATATATTATTCTTCACAAACCCCAATAATATTTATTTCTAAGCCCATTGATCTTCTCTAGGCTACACCCTGGATCTTAGGGAAGTGGGGTTCATATAAAATGGTGATCTTGAATTTTCTGGTGCTGTGTCCCATGCTGGTCTTGAGGTCAGTGACTGCAGCTGGTGAACTTGTGGTTTGCTTTTGTTTATTGGTTCAATGTACTAGAAGAGTATTGACCCTCTTCCTCTGGGAACTTCAATCTAATCTCTGGAAATCTTTCTGAGTCTCTTTCACAACCTCCTTCTCAATCCCTGGGAGCAGAGTTTACCCTCACCCTCTGCTCCAGGTCACTGCACCTTGACAAAGGCAGGCTCCTGGCCAGCTTCCTGGCTCCAACATATGGTCCACATCGCACAAGAACTAAAATTGACTCAAGAGTGCTAACCAGGCCCCCACTGCAGAGGACACTACTGGTGCTCCACAGTGATCCCCTTTACCAATCATTCATCCATTCCTCAAGCTGTTGCATGTTGGTTGCTAAGAGGTTACCCTTCTTTACAGAACTTCCCCCAGTTGAATGAGAGCCACTGTTGCCCAGGAAGCTATACCTACCTCTGCCTTTGAAGTGCAACCCATAGCCAATGACTAAATCCCACAGGGATATAATTCTGGTGTCCTTGCTTCAAGGGGAACCAACTCTGTGGTGCAATTTATGCTACAGAACTCCTTGTGGAATCAGGCTAAAACTAAGAACACGTCCTTACTTAGCACCTTCCCCTGCTCTATTCCTCTTACCTCCCTCCCTTTCTTCTGAAAGTATTCACCCAATAAACAGCATCCAAGGAATCCCTATCTCCAGCTGTGCTTCTGGTGAGCATGACCTAAGCTGCTCACTACGTCTGATGATGCCTCTCTTTGCTAGGCTGAGTCATCCCATTGTCTCAGTACTATTTATTCTAATGACTGAAATTTCTCCTCCGTTCTACAGTGCAAGGTATGTCAAATATCAACCTCATGTGTAGATAAATTTCTGGGTTCTCCATTAAATTCCATTGGTGTATATTTTCTATCATTGAAAAATAATATACTGCCTTGATTACTACAGATTTATAACAGCTTTGTTATCCAGCAGATCAAGTCTTCCTGCCTTGTGGGTTTCTTTTTCTTCTTCAAAAGGGTAATGGCTATCCTTGCCCTTTTGTATTTGTATATAAATTTTAAAATCAATTATTCAAGTTCCACCAAAAACATTAATTGAAATTGCATTGAATTTAGAAATAAATTTAGGGAGAACTGGCTTATTTTTTGCTCAGAGTACTATGGCATATCTCCCCTTTGTGGCATTTCTTTAATGTCTCAAAATAAGATTTCATCATTTTTTTTCTGCAGCAATCTTGCACATTCTTTATTAGGTTTATTCCTATATATTTTATATTAATTTCATTTTCTGTTTGCTCTTGGTATGGATAAATATATTGGATTTGGGGATATTGAGGTTTTATATCCAGATACTGTGCTAAATTTTCTTAGTAATTTCAGTAGTTTATCAACCAAATCATTTGTATTGTCTATGAATACAATCATGTCATCTGCAAATAATGCAAAACGTTTGCTATTTCTTTCTTTCCAATTCTTTTTTTTTGTAAAAGAGAGAAAAGGAGAAAGAAAGGAAGAAACAGCAAAAGAAAGAAAAAAAAGAATGAAAGAGAGAAAGAAAGAGGAAGAGAAAGAGGGAGAGAGAATGGGATTCTTGTTTTATTGCCCAGGCTAGAATACAGTCTAAAAATGGGTATTAAAAACCTCT
>CAUYQU010043972.1:0-21371 GCA_963574635.1 Cheracebus regulus
CCCCGTGTGCCCCCCACCACCAAACAGTATTTTTTTTTACATCGGTTTTTTTTTTTTTTTTTTTTTTTTTTTTTTTTTTTTTTTTTTGTGAGTCTCACTTTGTAGCCCAGGCTGGAGTGCAGTGGCAGGATCTTGACTCATTTCACTCTCCACCTCCCAGGTTCAAGTGATTCTCCTGCATCAATAGAGGTGGGGTTTCAACACCTTGTCCACGCTGGTCACACAGTCCTGACCTCAAGGGATCTGCCTGCCTTGGCCTCCCAAAGTCAAAAGACTATTTAAAATCATGTTTATCTTTCAAATCAGACTTGCCATAATTTATTCCTTTAAATCAAGTAAGTAGAAGTTCAAGAGATCTATTGCACAACATGGAGACTAATAACAATATATTGTATTTTTGCAAAATGCTAAGAAACTAGATTTTAAGTGTTCTTGCCACACAAAAAAAATGATGACTATGTGAGGTAATGCATATGCTGATTAGTTTGATTTCACCACTTTATAATGTATATATAATTAAAAACATCATGTTGTACTTGGTAAATATATACAATTTTATCTATCAAATAAAAATAAAAAATGTTGTTTATAAAGAAAGAAAAGTCATTATTTAAAATAGACAGGTTTTGTTGGGAAAAAGAAATTAGGTAAGTAGAGTTTGGCCCTTTAATTCAAGAACCTAGCCCTTTGTAGAGCAATTATCTTTTACACCCTACAGCCTACCTTTTATATGGTGTCTCTATTTTGGTAATAAATATTTGTTCCATATTCTTCCTAGACAAAATACATTGCTTTTCAATAGTTGAGTTGAATAGATTATAGAATTAGTTTGACAAATACCTTACAGAGCAGATCAAAGCTGTCATTTTCCAATGTTTCTAAATTGTTTCTAAATGTTTGGCAATTTTTAAAAATGTGTATAATTTAGGAAAAAGAAAAGAGGCTGCAGACCAAAATGTTAGGGTAGCCTTTTCCTAGAAATAAAGTAAATTGTCAGTAGAAATAATTTTTTAAGGTTAGGAATAAAATTGGGATTCCAGGAAGATCTAAAGATAACAATTAGTGTTTATATTATGCAAGTTTTCATTTATATTAACATGCGACATTGAGTTCTTTATTTTACTTCATGCAAGTCAAAATATAGATTTTCAAAGTCCTAGCTTTGTTTCTTACACAAAAATTAGATGTCTAATTCATAATGGAGTATGTCCTTGATAAAAGCAGATACCAAACATGGCTATGCACAGATAGGTACATATCTATGCACAGACAGGAAGCACTGCAAGATTATTCCATTGTTAGCATTTCAGAATAGGAATACTAACATACAACAAATTAAAGAAAGATTGTTCTAAATCTAGTTATTAGCCCCAGAGAAGTTTGTATTTTGGCAAGTGAACTAGTTTTCTGGTATATTTAGAGTAATCGATTAAAGGAAATAAATAGTCCCTGCTATGTTTTGTCTTGCTTTTCCTTTCTCAGAGTGTAATAATGTTTTTAAAAGGGGCATCTGAAATAATTGGTGTTAAGATCTGCTACTAGTGAATGACCCACTCAGTTTGTGGTTGCTATAAAAAAGATTTTAAGTAAATACAAATAAAGAATGAAGGCAGAGAGAACTCCATTAACATCATTATGTACTGTAGCTGCCAGCTTCTCTGGTTAAAATTAAGACACTTTATTCCTTAAATGCATCATCCTATTTTATGAGGCAACAGGATGCCTTTTCAGAGAGACAGTTATCTGCCCTCTGAGTGACTTATTTAGTGGATCTGTGGAATAATTATAAGTGATGACAAAGATATTCACATTTTAACTTTTAAGAATTATTGTTTTTGAATGATTAATAATAATAACTTTGCTTTTCTCTTTTTTTAATCAAATACTTGCTTCTGCAAAACTCAGTAGAAAGAGCTTAGTAGTGGTATGTGAAGTTCCTTAGTTTGTGTGGGTAGGTTTAGAATTTTTGAGTCATATACCAATCTGATTTTCAGATTTTAAATGACAAAAGAAAATTTTAAAAAATTAAACAGAATTAATTCAAATGAGAGAGTCATAGGATCTATACTTCAAATAGATGTTGATAATACAGATAAAAAATAACCACAATTAGCTAAGACACATAATAGAGCCAATAAATCAACTGGTTCAAAAACAAAGAAAATGCAATGCAAGGCAGAACAAAGCATGAAACTAATTTGCAAGCGCTATGATTAATGTGGTTTGTGCACATGGAGTTAATTGTTTGACATTATTAAAGGCAAAGCTCATGAATGAAGAAGTAAAATTTTAAATTACAATGGAGGAAGAATGCATTCAACATTGTTCATGTTTCTCCCATTTTATAAAGTGAACTTTTTTTCAGTTTTTTAGCATCTGTCTGTCTTTCTTCCAAATGATAATGTGAAGTGTTTTTCGAATCTTGCTGTTCAGATAGAATTTTTTTCTGTTTTGTTCTTGAAAAAGGGCTAGCTTTATACTTTTAAGTCAGAAATAAAATTGCGTTCTTACCTACAAATCCTAGTTTACCATTCAAAGAGAAAATAAGAAAAACCACTGGTGAGGAAAACTAGATATTTAAAAAATATATAAATGCAAATTGGAACAAAGATATATAGACAGAGCTGCCAGCTGATTTTCATTAAAAGTTTTAGGGACATCTCACCTTTCCATCCTCCTCATCTTCACTTAAAACCTGCCCCATGACACAAACATTTGGCAATATAAATATCAGTAAAATTTTTCACTAAGAATGTAAAAATATTAACTTTTAAATGAAATGCCATTAAACACATTCTTTATTCTCTATTCTTACTTGGGACTATAAATACCTGTCCTATGTATCCCAGAGAATAGTTGTGAGGACTGTATAAAATATTGTATCTGAAAAATGCTTTGAAAGTACTATATTACTGCAAAGTGTCATTTTTATTTTTATTGTGTAAGCTTTTTGGTAATATTTTATATGGTGAAACCATGGATGCTATTAATGAAAAGAGAGGGCAGGGAAAGGAAAACTCTGGATAAAATCTGTCAGAAATAACAAAGAATCTTCCTAGTCCCTCTCATAGATTCAGTAAAGCCTAATTCTTATCAATGTCACCCATGTCCGCACATACCCACTGCCACTGCCCCTGAATATAGGTCATCAGTGAAGTGGTAGTTAATGTCACTTTTAAGCTCTCTAGGTCTTTAATAGGTTTTCAGATCAAATTCTAAAATCTGAGATCAGAGGGAGGCCATCGTAGTTTCAATTCACTCCACAGACACAAGAACGTACTTGAAATGTCTCATCAAGTGTAATGATTGTTATGACGGCAGTAACTAAAACAAAAGGTACTTTTTAGTACATATGTCCTTTCCAACTCAATAAAGGACAGATAATCTCCACAAGTTGAAACTATTTGGCAGGTTAAAAAAGGAAGCCCTAAATATTTGCCAAATGATATTATCAAAGTAATAAGCACTTTTAAAAATGATATTACCAGGGTGTAAATATTGACTGTAAGCTATAAATGTATGGCTTTGGTCAAAGCAAATTGACTCAATATTTCTAATTTTTTTAAAAGACATCTTTCTGCCTCTCCTCCCATTACTCTTTGTATATATGAGATTAGGTTTTTCTAAGATAAATTTGGACCTGTCTCATTCCTCTATTATTGCAGTGTAAGTTCATATTAGTCATCCCTACGTATTCAAATCCTAAATATTGAATTTTACATAGCATCAATAAATGTTGGTTGAATTATACTGTATAATTATCCATATAGATGGATGATAAACGTAGTATACATATGTTAGATAATTATAGACTTCAAGAATATGGGCCTTATACATTACACCTTTTGAGCAAAAGACAAAAATATACTGATTCTCAGTGCTGAACGCTGCTGTGTTCAACTGTTGGAACTATTTGAGATTTTAAAAGTTCCCTGAAAATGACTATCGGCAAATCCATTTCTTGCAATGACTCTCTTCTTTCATATTGCTGTTCCAGTTCCTGACAGGTGATCTATCATTTTACCTCAAAATACTACAGTGAAACAGTGAAAATTGCTACCTGAAGCACTAGTATGATGAAAAAAGAGAAAAGGAAAAGTGAATATATATAGTTTGTGAGTTGTCTAGTTGAAATGCCACTTCATACTTCTTGAAGTGCTGACATTCTGGGAAGTATAAATTAGATTTAAAAAATTTACACTACTAAATAGTCGTTATAATAGAGAAGCAGGATAACTTATATGACTCATTCTTAATATTATCTTAGCACATTTCATTTCTCAGTACAATAGTTTTACAAAGGTCACTTTACTCTTTCCGTACAGTTTATTATTCAGTCACAAGGAAAACTGAAAATTATTCTTGTACTTTTCGTATTCGCTATTGCTGCAGAAAAACTATTATTGATACTGCTATTGTTGAAAGTTGCTACTAATATTAACATTTCATTGCCTATTCATCTGAAAGAATGTTCTAAATTATATCAGGACAGATTAAAAATTAGCTTTATATTTTAAGATACTGAAAGCATTTCAAATAAAAACAATTCTTGTACATATTTCAGAAATGTAGCTGGAAACTAGTTGTACCTATACTGGAATTTATCCTGAAAGAGATTCAACTGAAGAAAATCAAAGATCAGTAAGTCAGAAAACAAAGCATAGGTACAGCATAGGAAAACTGAGGGCAGATTTTGTGTTCTGTAATTCTTAGCCCAAAATCTTTTTCTCACTCTTTTTAGCTGTTTATGTCTCAATCTCCACCATTCTGCAATGGGAATTATATTGACATTATGTTGACTGAGCCCTCAAAAACTGTTTTTCCTTATACCTTTCCAATCTGTGTTTTTAACTTTCAGATTCTGGTGGTTTTACGAAGCTGAATCTATCTTCTTTCCAAGCATGGAGCACATGAGAGAGACTTAACGAACTACTTCACCTTATGTCCTATCCAAATTTATGACCTAAACGGTTCAATCCAGAATGTTGTCAAAAGTATTTGTGTTAGCCAGGGTGGTCTCGATCTCCTGATCTCATGATCCGCTCAGCTTGGTCTCCCAAAGTGCTGGGATTACAGGCGTGAGCCACTGCACAGGGCACTGGTCAAATATATTTTAATTGGACACCTTCATTAATGCTCTATTTCAACATAAAAACAAGGGTGTTAAACATCAGTCTGACATTCATCCTGACAAGTAACTGAGTTCCTGGTGAACGAACATATGTGATGTCAGCATTATTCATTCTGTTTCTGTTGATCAGCACAAATAGTGCAAGTTAATTCTGGTCAAACAAAAGTTTTCTGCAAACAAATATGATTTTTATTCTTGGTTTTTGATAATTAAAGTCATATGTAGTTTGCTGAAACAGATATAACACCCATGACATTGTTAAGAAAACTGGCAATGAAGGATTTAATATAGTATTCACTGTATGATAAATAAAGGTAATTTGAATTTATCTCAGTTGTTTTTCTATTAACTTTATTGATTACTTTTTGTAATTTATTCTGAGTCCTCCTGACAATTAGGATAAACAATATTTAAAAACATCTCTAAAACTATTAGTTAATTAGGTGGTCCCAATAATCCTGTATTCTCATCTATTTTTTATCTAAAGAAGCCAGTGAATAAGAAAATAAGTGGCAAAGGAGATAGTAAATAAGGAAATAAGTAGCAGCATACTTACTCTCATTTTTTATTCTAAATATAAATTTAAATTGTATTTGTAACCTAGTAACTTAAAGTTTATCCTAAAAGGCTGCAGTCTTCATCATTGACCATATTCATACAGTTATGTTTTAAATATATAATATTCTTACTTTCAGAGCAATACATGCTCATCTACCTTAAAAGTCTTTAATCAAATATAAAGTTTGCACTTTGTGTGTTTTTCTTTTTAAGTGCTTTTATTCAACTTTCTACTCAAATGTCTAGTATGATGGTATCTGTCATGTCATAACCCACTGTAGCTATTCTGAGTAAAACATAAATACATTAAAGTATAAAGAGGGTCCATCACATCTTCTGCAATGCTAGAGAATCAGGGAAAACATCTACATAATCAAGAAAAATGAGCAGATCACACCACTTGTCAGCCACCCAACGAGCAATCTACTTGAGCTGCTGCTGGGCATAAGAATAATAGCTACTATTATAGCACTGCTACCAAGACTTTGACCAGTGCTAAATCTGAATTATTGTTGTGTCTCTCTCTCTCTCTCTTTCTCTCTCTCTCTCTCTCTCTCTCTCCACTACACTCACGAGAATGTCTTCTGTGCAGTGTCTCTTTTATGTCCCTCTTCTCCTAATCAAACCCCATGAGGATGTGTGCAAACTGAAAAATCCATATCAAATATCTGACCTTGCTTTAGAAGACCTGGGAATGTGTTGCTGGCTTTTTATTTAGCAAGGAGGCATTCCTGAAGTGGAGTGTTAAATTATAGAAAAATATTTAAAATGTCTGTAGTGGTCAAAAAGCAGGAGATGTTTTGTTCAAACTAATGAAATTTGATAGAATTTTAGATTTTTATAAACACTAAAATTTTTTTTTAAAAATGTATTGATGGCATCATGGTGTCATAATGCTGAGAGTAGAAGCAGAAGTATTGTAGTGAGTATATTAGCTATGAAATAGACACATCAGTGGTGGTACCTGAACAAAGATAATGATGAGTGAGATGTTAATACCATTACTGATGACATGGAGAGTGAGGTGCTAAATGTGCTGTTCATGAGCATCATTGCCTTTAGCTCAGGCAATATCTGGGGCTTTAACACTGACAACTTTGTCACAGACATCAGTAGACTCAGCAGCAGCAACAACAAAACAGTTAACTTTGACAGTTATGCAGAATTATGCAGATTGTCTTCAATTGGTCAATAGTGAAAGAGTCTTCATGTTTTACAAGGAACAAAAGCTATATTGTCCATAGGGTCAGCTGAATTGCTACAGAAAACAACTATTAGTACATTAAATATGGAAGAGAGCTATTTCTTGATGAACCAATGGGACACTTCTGTGAAACTCTAACACTATTTGGAGGGAAACTGAAGGAAATCTAAGTCCCCATCAAACAGCTGATACTGAAATTCTATCCCAAACCAGAGGTACATGAGGTCTAACGTTCACATCAATTTCAATGTTTTTAAATAGCTGCATTCTCATATTGTGAGAAAAATCATCAACAATAAGTCACAGAATTGAATTTATGTTTAATTTGAAAGTGGTTAGGGTTTTTATAGAATTATTGACTTTTAATATTTTTAATAACATTGAAATATCACATGGGAGCCTAATTTAGAAAAGAGCTAACTGCAGAGCTGCTCTGGATAAACCAGAGTTTAGGGATGTGGAAAATACTCACTCCATGCATTCCCATCTCTAGAGGCTTTTTTTCTGCCCTCTCTCTCCCTCTCTCCTTCCCTTCTACTGTCTCACTCTCTCCCTCTCTATCTCCTTCTTCTCAAGTTTCTGGAACACTTCCTGAAATCTCTCTAAAAATTTAAAAAACAATGATATAATGGGTTAGAACTGGAGCCTAAACTATCGTTAGGTAGAGAGGAAGTATATTTGTTCTATAGTAGAAGTGAATTACAACTCAAAATAGAAAAGAACTTTATAATTAACAGAACTTCCTCAAAATGAAATAGATATTTTCAGCATATAAGAAGTTACCTATTCCATTGTTCTTTATAAGTCAGATTTAGGGACTCAAAGCTAATGGAAGTAAATTCTAACTCAATATAGAGAATTTTATAATCTATAAAACATTCTGAAAATAAATAACTTCATTAGATTAATTTCCTGATGGCCGTACATGTTCAGAGACCAGAAATTCACTACTAGTGTTCAAAGGAATTTAAATATCAGTGGAGTGGTTGTCTGTAGATTCTAACATTAAACAGAATCATTATCTACAGCATCTGCCAATCAAGCCTACAAAACTTCCTGCCATAAGCGTCAGGTAAATTGGAAATTATAATTTTTTATATATCTTATGTATTTTTAGATTCCAATGACATTATCAAACCATATTGGTTTTTTTCTTCTTTTATTACATGAAGACTTTCATTTCTTTGAAATCAACACCTTTAAAAATAGTAATTCATGTTTTCTAGATACTTCCAAGAAAAATAACCTGTAGGTAGAGGAAAAATGTAATTGTATTTACTCATGTACATTGTACTGGATGTGCATATTTTTATTCGTATGCAAGATCTTCCAAAAGAAGGATAAAAGAACATTTGTGGGCAACAAAAGATAAGCTAGGAAACATTGAACAATTAAAGGATAATATCAACTTAATTGATAAACCAATTCAGGAATCACTTTAATTCTGAAAGTAATAGATACAGAGTTGCCAGGTTACAAAAATACATTATGTTTTTCCTACTTTGGAAGATAAGGATGCTTTTTTTTCTGTAAGTATACTGCATATATTTTATTTAGTAAAAAATGAAAACCCTAATTCCTCATGTACATCATGTTTGACTACTATAGTACATTTATTTCTTTGTGAGTTACTTTATAAAAATATACATTTTAAGTAAAAGATAAGAGGAAATATGATAAGGTAGAAAATTTGTGAAATAAACATATAATGGGACAAATGTTTTACTTATTGACACATAACTTTTGTTTATTTAAATTACAACAATCTAAGATTATATGATTGACATTAATTCATTGAAGTGGTCTTCTTAACTCTAATTTTAATTTAACCTTATCTCACAAAGAGTAAAAATTGTTAATGTTTTGCTTTACACTGATACTAAGTATTTTCTGTTTTTGGCACATATTTGTACAGAATTGAGATTGAAGAGAAGGCTGTGCTAAGAAACTAAGAAAATAGTGAATGAAACTTCTTTACGGAATGAGCAGTCTACACCTATGAGATTAGGAGCATTGTTTAAAATATTAATACTCTAATATACTTCTGCCAGAAGGCAATTAAGTTGTGTTATATTGGAGGTATTATGAAACAGCACAATGGAGATCAATTTTATACTTCAGATGACTTTTTCAATAAAGGTAATTAAATAATTACTGCCAATAGAGGCTGCTGCACATAGATAGAAAATATATCTTCCAAATATGATGCAGATATGTAACACTGGGCTTAGAAAGAGATAGAGAAAGAGAGAGAATAAAGAGCTATCTGGTTCTTTATAGAAAAAGAGAACCTTTCCTGATTTTGACTATAATGCCATAGTCACAAAACTAGGTCAGTATTCTCCCAATAAGGATTCCTTGTGACTACGATAGTGGCACAGCCTGGCTGTTCATAGGGCTGGAACTTAACTAAAAAAGATAGTGAGAAAGGTTTTGAGGTGGATAAAGTGAGGAAGGGATAGAGAAGAAAATTAGGAGGAAAATGTTTTTGTTGTTGTTTTTGTTTTAATTTAGCCTATTATTGTAGATCTGAGTTCATCACTGACTGGCTACAGGTCAGTGAGCATCATAGCAGAGCACATACTTCTCCCTGTTTTCTCAATCTCATAAAAATCTGTTTTATGACCAAATTCTCCCAATATTGCCTTGTTTCCTGGTATCTCTTACTTTTGACACTGGAGGTAATTTTACTAAGGTTTACAGTAACTTATCCCTGGTTTTAAAACTGTGTTCCATGGAGTCCTTGAGTTACACTGAGTTGCCTCAGGGACCACCTAGTGAGGAAAGGGGAAGGCCAAGAACGTGAGACTTTGTTTCATTTCTTTTAAAATAAAAAATTTGTAAAAAAAATTTTTAATTTAAAAATCTTTTAAAAAGTTGATAAGTTAGCTCAATTCTTTTCAATGATGTTAACAGTTCTAGAAACATTTCAAAATATTTTGCAATTTATTTTAATTCTACAAGGCATTTTTTTAATCCATTAAATAAATCACTTTATTTATTTATTTACCACAAGTTTCTAATGGCATGAAAAAACTCCCTAAAAAAATAAGTACATCATTTATCCTTCACATTTCACTTGTGTGATCCTGCCTGGATAAAATTAGAAAAATGTTCGGTGAAGGTTAGTATGTCAGAAAAAATTGCTTTTGTGTAATGGAAAAAGGTCATTCTTACATTACAAAATTACTTTATGTGGGGTCATTAGAGATAATGTTTGAAAATAAATTATGCACCACTATGCTATAATGTTCTAAAAATTAGTGAAATGGAATAGACAAATGTTGAGGATCACACCTTGAATTGTGAGACGACCCTAGCAGAGAGAAAAAGCTTTAATTGCAGAGAAATTTTGGAGCAGAGAAGGGATATAATTGGGAATCATCCAGTGTAGTGCAGAGCCAAAGCATCTAAACACTGGCCCTTACCCTTATGTATTACCATCATGAACCTGGAGGGCTAAAACAAAAGGGTTGTTTCAGAGGAACTTAGAACATGGTGTGGGAGAAAATCCTTTTCTCTTTGCAACCTAACAGTTTTTAATTGCGTCTCTAATATTGTGAGGTCACATTGTGTACCACCCTCCAATTTCATTCAGTTTCCTCTGTCTCACCTAAAATGCACAAGAAAAAAAATTATTATATCTACTTTCCCCACCACACCTCTTCTTTCTGCTTCCTGCCCACCACCAGACATGTTATTTTAGATGTTGAAGAGTATGTTGGTAGGTAAATCAGACTTTACAAGCAAATAAATATATTCCAACTGTAGCTCTGCCAGTTTACAGCAATCATACATGGGGCTATGGAAGAAGATTTATAGTTTAGGGGTTATGAAATTAAAGACTCAAATCAGACTGATTTCATTCCAATACAGTTTTGCCACTCATTGGTTGTTCACTGGCAAACTGCTTCACATCTGTGAGCCTCTTGTTTTCTTCTCTAAGTGGGTGACAATAATAACTGTTCTTACTTCATAGGGTTCTTATGAAGAGTAAATTATGTAAAGCTCTTAGAGCAAATCTTGGTACCTAGCAGTTGATCAATAAATGTTTTCTATTACTATATAAATATATATTCTTACTTTGTCAGTTTTCTCAAACTATAATATATAAAATATAAAAACATAATGTAGTTTAAGTTTTTGATTAAATAAGATATCATATAAAAATTGTCTATCAATCCTATTAGTAGGTATTTGAACAGTAATTATTACTTCCTTAATCCTCCAAAGGATCTATTACTAATCTCTCTAAGAATGCCCAATTTTTATAGCTTTAAGACTTTACAGATCTCCCTGTTTGTCAATCTCCTTTTTGTTTACGGATGTTGAAGATGAGTGACTAAAGGTACAGACACTATTATAAAGACAAAATAAGTGACTTGCAATTTATATGTCCATTTGTTAAAGTATAGCATTTGTAGATTTTAAATTTAATTCTACATTAGTTAAGTTTGATTTGGTTGTAAATAATAGAAAACAACTCCAACATAGGAAAAAAATGAATCTGTTGGAAGAAACTTCACTCACAGACATGACAACATGAATCACTAGAGAGGGCAGAAACCCAACACCTCTCAGGATCTCTGTAACAGAAAGAAATAGAACAGGAGAACTATGTTTGAGTTCAAATTTAGCTCAATGTTTGTGTCTTTTACATCAGGTTTCAAATTCCAGAGAACTGTATTTTATTTGTACTAGTTTGAGTTCTATGTTTCTAGCTCCAAATGAATCAGTAGAGGAAGGAGAAGCTAACTCTTGGAAAGAACCATTGTGAACAGGCAGAACAACAACATGTGTTTACCTCATATTCCCCTCCTGTTTTATCAGCTGAGATATAATTTATGTATCAAAAATCCACCAAAGTGAGTACACAATTTAATGATTTTCAGTCAGTTTTTAAAGTTGTGCAACCATCAGCGTTATCCAGAACATTGAAACATTTGGAACATTTCCATCATCCTTAAAATTTTCTACCAGTCAGTCTTCAGTATATTTCTGCCTCTAACTCCAGTCAGCCGATTTTTTTCTGCCTCTATAAATTTGCTTGCTAATTTCATGTAAATAAAATTATATAATATGGAGACTTGTTTCTTTCACTTAGCATGATGTTTTTGATGTATGTACAAGATGTAATATGAATCAATATTTTCTTCTTTGTATTGATGAATAGTATTCTATTGTATAGATATGCCACATTGTGCTTATCTACTTTCCAGCTGATGTTGAATTAGTTCCAGCTATTACAAATAACATGGTTATGAACATTCATTTATAATATTTATGTGGAAATACGATCTTTATGTGGAAACACATATTCTTTTTTCCTTACATAATATGTGTAAGACTGAAATTGCTGGCTCATATGATGAGTTTTTGCTTGCCTGTTAAAAAGTTGATGAAAATCTTTTTCCTAAGTGGTTATATCAACTTACATTCCCACCAGCATTATGTGAAAGTTTTCGTTTCTCCACATTCTGGCCAGCACTTGGCATTATCTATCCTTCTGATTATAGCCCTCCTAGTGGGTGGATACTGTTATCTCATTATGCTTTTAATTTGGGTTTCCCAAAGGAGTATTGATTCTGAGCACCCTTTTGTGTGCTTATTAACCATTTATATTTTTAAATACATGCTATTGAATCATTTTCTCATTTTAATTGAAACGTTTAACTTCTTAATATTGAGTTTCAAATCTATTTATATTGTTTGCATCCATTTCTCTATATTTTGTAAGACATGTAGTGTATTTGATTTGTATGACTGTATAACCAATCACCACAAATTTAATGGCTTTAAACAACACATGCTTTGATTATTTCACAATTTCTATGAGCCAGAAGTCTGGGTATGGTTTAACGGGGTCCTCCACTCAGTCTCACTAGGCTGTCATCAACGTTTTAATAGGACAGCATTGTCCTCCATAGGCTAAATAAGGGAAAAGTCTACTTCCAAGCTTATTCAGGTTGTTAGGATAATATATATATAAATATGTATAAAAAATATATATGACTGGGGGGGTCCCAGCTTTTTGCTGGCTGTTGTCTGGACGCTTCCCTAAGATCCTAAATGGTATCCAATGTTCCTAGAGGCTACCCACAGTTCCTAAAGACTGCCCATAGTTGCTTGACACATGAGCTTCCTCATTATGGCTGCTTAGTTTATCAAGCTAGCAAGGAGAATCTCTTGCTGCATTCTGCTAAGACAAAGTCTTATATAACACATCTATTAACTCGAGTGATATTTCAACATTTTGCTGTATTCTATGAGTTAAAAGCAAGTCAAAGCCCTATCTACACGGAATGGGAAGGAATTAAAGAAGGACATGGGCACCCAGAGGAAGCTACTGGGTGTCATGTAAGGTCTGTTCACCACATATGACTTAGAAATATAATACACTCTCCCAAATTTATATTTTGTGTTTTAACTTACTTAAAGGTATCTTTTGAAGTACAGTGGTATCTTTTTTCTTTCTCTTTTAAGGTTTATGCTTTTGGTGGTACATCTAAGAATATTCTTCTTTTCTTTCTTTTTTCTATTTTGGAGACAGAGTCCCACTCTGAAGCCCAGGCTGGAGTGCAATGATGCAATCTCAGCTCACTGCAACTTCCACCTCCTGGTTTCAAATGATTCTTGTGCCTCAGTCACCTGAGTTGCTGGCATTACAGATGTGTGCCACCACGCCTGGCTATTTTTGGTATTTTTATAAGACATGGCGTTTTGCCATGTTGGCCAGGCTGGTGTCGAACTCCTGGCCTCAAGTGATCCACCCCACTAAGCGTCCCAAAGTGCTGGGATTACAAGTGTGAGTGAGCCAGGGCACCAGGCCTATCTAAAGAATTTTACCCACTTCAATGTCATGAAAGTTTTATCTTTCTCTTCTTCTACTAGTTTTCGCTTTTATATTTAAATGCTAAGTCCATTCACTCTAAATATCATTAATGGTTTGGTCAATAGCCTTCTGCTTTCTATTTTATTTATAATGCTTTTGTTCCTTTCTCTTTTAATGTCTTATTTTGTGTCAAAATATATTATTTCTCTACCATTTAATTTCTTCCTTAATTTTAATCCTTTTTCTAGTCATTTTAATCCTTTTACTTAGTTGTTGCTAAAGGGGTTAAAAAAATCTAACTTATTATACTCACTTCAGAATAATACTGACCTAATTCTGGCAAAATATAGAAATGTTGCTGCAATATATTTCTCCTATTTTTTTTTTTTTTTTTTTTTGAGACAGAGTCTTGCTCTCTCACCCAGGCTGGAGTGCAGTGGTATGATCTTGGCTCATTGCAACCTCTGTCTCCCAGGTTCAAGTGATTCTTCTGCCTCAGCCTCCCGAGTAGTTGGGAATACAGGTTCCCACCACCATACCCGGCTAATTTTTGTATTTTTAGTAAAGACATGGTTTCACCATGTTGGTCAGGCTGGTATCAAACTCCTGACCTCAGGTGATACACCCACCTTGGCCTCCCAAATTGTACTTATGCTACATTTACTATATCTGATGTTCCTAATTTCAACATATGAATTAAGGTCATTTTCTAGTGTTACTTTCTCTTGGCCTGAAAGATATCCTTTACTGTTTCTTTTAACACACAATTGCTGGTTAAAAAATTATCACAATTATTTATCTGAATAAAACATTATTTTACTCTCATATTTTAAAGATGAATTTTCTTGATATATAATTCCTACTTAACAGGTACTTTTATTCTGCCTTTGAAATGTCTTTCCGTTGCTTTTGGCCTCCATTATTGCTAATAGAAAGTCAACCACTAATTATGTCTTTGCTTTCTTGCATATGATGAGTTATTTTTTTCTTACTGCTTTCAAGATTTGCGTTTTTTCTTTGAATTTCACTAGTTTGACTATGATGTAACTCTGTGTGTTTATCTTGCTCAGTTTATTTTCTTCTGCTTATTCGTATGCCTGGATTCCTAGAGGTTGCCCCTGTATCTGCACATCCTGTGTTCAGCCAAAACTTGGCCAGAGGATGCACTCAAACACCTCAAGCCAATAAGGATTCAACTCTCTAAAGATGGATCTATGTGTATGCAGTAAAGAACATTCAAACTCCAGGCCATTTTCAACTCTTCCCCTTACTTTTAGATTCTGCCAATCAGTTTCGATCTCTCTCTCTTTCTTTTTCTTTCTTTCTCTCTCTCTCTCTCTCTCTCTCTGTGTGTGTGTGTGTGTGTGTGTGTCTGTGTGTGTGTGTGTGTGTGTGTGTGTCTGTGTGTTACTGGCTTCATCAGCCAGGAATGTGGGGGTGGCATGGGCTAACTACACAATGTTGTTTGAATGTCAACAACTCCTGTCAACCTGATATATGTGAAGAACTTAACAAGCCTTCCATGCATCCCTAACTTCTTGGTCTTTCCTACCAAATCCACTGCTAGTCTGCCAGTCTGTTGCCTGCACCAAGCAGAATCTAGTTCAGGCTGGCAGAACTGCTTGTTCTTATTTACTTATTCATGAGAACACCTCTGGAACTGACAAGATTAGAAATCAAGTGAGTTTCCCTGGTACCAGCACTAAGACTATTGGTTTCATAGCCTATCTCATCCAGGTTGAATTGCCCAGCAATAGAGCTACTGGTGAGGCATAGGAATGGTATTCATCATGAAAGCTAAAAAAACGACCTATATGTGCCCATGTTTCAGCAATTTTCATGAGTAATACTTCTCTCTTCATTTGCATGTGTATATTTGGTTAATTTCCAGAATGCTGAAATAATTGTATTGACACTTTTGTTCACCTTTAAAGTTGCTTTCTGAGGAGAATATTGTTCCACGTTTTATCCTGTTGGATGAAAATGCTACATACTGTTAACAAATTAAAGTCTAATTAAGTTGATTACAATCTAATTAAATTTAGGTGAAATCTAATGAACTAATTAAAGTCCATGACTCTACTTTGATTGTTTCTATAATACAAAGAATGTGAGCACAGGGAATCAAGCGCCCAGGGAAAAATTATGGATAGCGAAAATGAAATGTCAACCACAAAGGAAGTCCTACAATGGCAGCCATTTTTCTTATGAAGGGAATTTGGTTCATCAAAGACCATGTGCATAATTTTATTGGTATTACATTTTTTTCATTTATGTTTTCTAGCTACTTCTTATTGGTATACAAGTATGTAATTGGTTGCTATATATTAACTTTTTATATAGCAAATTCACTTTAATTCTTTAATTTTTAAAACAATTTCAATAATTTTCTTCACTTTGAGTTTTCTATGTAGGCAATCATATTATTTTCAACACTATATAATTTGTAATATGTGGAGTCACTTTTACATTTTTTAACATTGTTACTGTGGGTTATTCCTTTTTCTCTTAACGTGTTAAGTACAATGCCTTTTTGTATAATGTTAATTACAAATGGCGTAAGCAAGTATGCTTTACCCTGATTTTAAAAGGACATCTCTAATACATATTATCATTACATATGATACTAATTATAAATTTATGATACTTTTATTTTCAGGAAAAATAAGTTACATTCGACTCATGGTTTCCCAAAGATTTTATCATGAATGGATGTTATATTTTATGTTTTTTTTAAACTACAATAGCTAAAATATTTATATGCATTTTCTCTTTGATTTAATGTGTTAAATCATATTTTCTAATGTTAAACTATCCTTGCAGTATTTTTATTAAAAAGGAATGTTCTATGCTGTGTTTTATGCAGTTACTAGACAAGTATTTTATTTGTGAATATCTTATTTAGGAATTACATCTATAAACATTTATATAGAATATGTTGGATATTTTCTATTCTTTTAATATCCCATAAAATATGAAATTTATACTAGCCTCAAAAGGTCAATTGATTTTTCTAATATCTGTAAGAGTGTACATGTATATCCTTTTTAAGTAGTTATTCAGTCAAAGACCAATTTAAATTAGGTAAATATTTTAGAGCATTCTGAAGTTCCTGGCAGAGGAAAAATCCTCTCTGCAAAGAGATCTATGACCTCACAGAATGTGAAAATATATATATATTCTCAAATATATATATAATTATATATATAAATATATATATAATTATTAGCTGTTCCTTTGCAAATCATATATCAGATGATTAACTGCTACTTTGTAAATCTTATTTTTAAATTGTCTTTATCTGAAATATTTTTGATGAGTGAGATATAAAGGTATAGATTTTGAAATACTGATAAAATGTACTTAAAGGTCAGGTCTTCTCAATTTTTCAATTGACTTATTGCTTACTTGATGTTCTATTTATTCTAGAAATTGTTAATTTCTCTAGGATTTTATGCTGATTTTTCTAAACTATTTTAGTATATTGTTAATAATTTAATCTGTGGTTATTCTTTGCTCACTTGTTTCTAATATAGTTCATTACATACTCCCTTTCTCTCTGTCAAATCAACAATCTCATTTTTTTTCTATCTTGTGATACATTCAAGAGAACAAATTTTGGCAGCTTGAAGCCTCTTTATTGTTTTTTATTTCATATTTTGGTGATTAGAATTTAAGATGTCATCTTGTTAAATGGTTTTTCAGTTGTAGTCTATGGATTTTGATGTCATATTCTTATTATCTTGCTTTTTAAAGTATTTTTAAATTTTTATCATTGTGTTTATTTAGACAAAGAATAATTCTGTAATTTAAAGGTTCACTCTGTAATTCAAAGGTGCATTGTTTTATATGCACATAAATATTTGTATACATTTTATTGACTTATAAAATGTCCTCTGTGCATATTAATTTAGATGCATTTGTTCTGATAATTAGTGAGATTGATGTGTCATAATTTCCCACTATAGTTATGTAATCATCTATTTTTCTTTGAACTGTATCCATTTTTGTCTCAATTCTTTTGATATTCTGTGAGGTCATACATAGGTCTCTTTCCAGAGAGACTGTCTCTCTGCCAGGCACTTCAGAATGCTATAGAACATTAACCTAATTTAAATTGGTCATTCACTTAATATTAGTATCTTTACGAGGCCAGGCATACCATTATAAATGGCTAACAGAATTTTTCTTTTTCTATTTTTAAAATTCTGCCTTGGATTCGAGCTGATACAGATATATTTTATTGCCTGATGTTGCCTGTGGGAAGACTTTTTAAAATTACACTTTCCTAAAGTTGCACCACTTCAATTTTCTTCTTTTAGGCAAAATTCTTATTTGTAAGTAGGCACCTTAGACACAACCAAAGCCTCACATACTTTCACTTATACAAAAATTAAAATCCAAGATTTCAGCTACTAAATTTAATAAATGCCCTTAAGGCACTGATGATCACAGGCCTCACTTAGCTGTGGTTTTCAGCTTCTTTTTCATTATATATTTCTGGGGATTTCCCTCAATATCTTACAACATCAGCTATGCATTTAGAAACAGCATTTCTATGTATTCAGTGTCAATGTTTTTTTCCCACAGGATGTATAGTCAGCACTATGGCTGGAAATGAAAGTTACAATACAGCTTTTCAATAAGAAATAGAAAGTTTTGTCAAAGCTATAAACATAGTTTTTTTTAAAAGCATAACTCCTCCTTTCAAGTTGCAGACATCATCAGAAAAAAAAATACAAAATATAATTCAGGCAATTCACAGTGTATCACTGTTTAAGAATACTGACTTCATAAAACTAGATACTTCCTTCTTTGCTAAATATGTTTTAATTATTTTTATTCAGAGATGTTTCCCATCATTGAGAAAGTACTCTGCTGTGAGTGTGAGGTGGAGTGATAAATCTTGTGGATGTTGAATTATCAAACATTTAGCAATTGAATTAGCAGGTGGCATCCACATTCAGGAAGGCAATAAAACAGTATTTGATGTAATGCATAATACTTCAGAGAAGATGACCAAACAGATGTTTTAATGTAAGTTAAACATAAATTTTGTGTGCTTGCTTATTTTCTGTGAATAGTTTTACATGCACAAGCAGTTGAAAGGTAGAGCTCTCAAAGTGAAATTTTACTCCTTTTTGCACAATCTCCCAATATCTCTTGTACAATAAATCCTCTGCATTGGTATTCTGCCTTATCCCAACTGTCACTGTTGTAGTAAAGACTCTCAGAAGAATCTTTCATGGAAACAATTGCAAGCACTTTCTTAACAGCCTGTCTCATAAATATTGATGACTGTCATAAATGTCATCAACATCAGGCTATCTGGAAGATAATTTCTTACTATTTGATATCTCTGTAAGATATTAATAGTTCTTAAAATTATATGCACTAACACATTTGACTGATGTTGAATTAAGTCAGTATTAATAGATTCTTTTATTTCAAAAATTGTCAGACTATTCACTAGGCTAATGAGTGTGGTAAGTTGAGTATAAATAACTCACATATATTTAACTACTGAACTTGATTTTTCTGTATTTCTCTGAAACTTTTTCAGAAGTTTCTATAGAATCTTCACCTTCTCTGCCTTGAAACATTTCTTCATGCAAAACATCTTGTGAAGCACATATTTTACTTTTGACCAAATCTCATCATATTAATCTCCAGAATTAAACATCCTCAACAATTCCCAATTTTCTAAAAATATGGGATAAAGCCTTTCACACCTTGCCCCAAATACTTAACCGGCATAATTTCTATTCCCTACTTTTTGCCACTACCAAAGCTTGTTCCTTTCTTTTCCCCCCGCAAAAAAATTATTCTCTCATTACTATTTGCTTTTGAACATACAGCTTCTTCTGATTGGATAGTCTATTCTACTCCAGCCAAACTTTTACATGTCCTCTTTCAAGTATCCCTCAAATATTACCTGCCTTTTAAAATTTACCTTACATAACCAGACGCAGTTACTCTCCCATTCTCTGGGAGACTCAGCATACATAGTTTATGTGTCTTTAAAGCAAGTATCATTTTGTCAGTAATTATTGTATACAAATTATTTTCTCTTGCAATGTGAACTCCAATACAGAAACTTCCTATTCATCTTTGCATAAAATGAGGCTAAAATAGGATTCTTTCTCCATTTTAGCAGGGATCTTAAGATAACAGATGTTGGATATTTTTATATTTTAAAGACTATTGCAAGCAATCAATATTTAAATCACATAGGAAATGAATAAAAATGAGTTTTCTGACCATCACTCATCTTCTGGCTATGTAAGTTATTATAACGTTTCAGCAAAGATTTGGAAATTTGGATTTTTTATTTTTGCATAGAATTTTGCCTTAAATAGCAATCCATATTTCGATAGGGAAAGCAAAAAGATTACTTATTTTTCACTTTAAGCCTGGCATTGGAGACTATAAGGAGGCCATTTGAAGAATTTTAAATAAGTCTTCTTCCATTTAAGGAAAACTATAAAGTGCTACCATGCACATAGAAATACAAAGGGTGAGAATGGGACTGGTATTTCATGTGGCAACATATAAAGAATTGTGTTAAAATGAGCAAAATTTCTGCAGATGATGATTCAAAAGTGTGTTTCCCAAAAATCAGATGTAGCCATTTGAGAAAAAAAGGAAACTTTCCCATAACTGTCTTATTGACTTGGAAGACTTTCTACACTCTGGGTTGCCACAGAGATTGTTGAGTATAAGTGGACTGCCATGATAAGAGTGCCATGGGGAAAATAACAAGTGGTCAGCAGTAGAGAAGAGTTACTTACTTACTGTAGAGTGCAGTAGGTAAGTGATGATAGCAATTTGAGGATATTTCCAATGAGCCCACGAAATGCTCTGAAAGAGAAAATGTATTCTTCATTATCTGCCACAGCAAAAGAAAATGAAAGTTCAAAATAGTACTAATCCACTGAAATTTTTCCTAGATTACCCATTCTTTCTTTTCTGGGTAGATGTTACAGAGTTCAACCACTGTGGAAGACAATGTAGTGATTCCTCAAGGATCTGGAACCAGAAATACCATTTGACCCAGAAATCCTATTACTGGGTATAAATCATTCTACTATAAAGGCACATGCACACATATGTTTATTGCAGTAATTTTCACAATATCAAAGACTTGGAATCAACCCAAATGCCCATCAATGATAGACAGGATAAAGAAAATATGGCACATATACACCACAGAATACTATGAAGCCATAAAAAAGGATGAGTTCATGTCCTTTGCAGGGACATGGATGAAACTATAAATGATCATTCTCAGCAAACTAACACAGGAACAGAAAACCAAACACTACATGTTTTCATACTTGAGTGGGAGTTTAACAAAGAGAACACATGGACACAGGGAGGGGAACATCACACACTGGAGCCTGTTGGACACTGGGGGGCAAGGGGAGGGATAGCCTTAGGAGAAATACCTAATGTAGATACCTAATGTAGATGACAGGTTGATGAGTGCAGCAAACCATCATGGCACATGTATACCTATGTAACAAACCTGCATATTCTGCACATGTATCATAGAACTTAAAGTATAATTAAAAAAAAAAAAGCTAGGAGAGAGATCCAAGATGGCCACGTAGCAGCAGCTCAGGTTTGTAGCTCCCAGTGAAAGC